>NHTK01006054.1:0-50397 GCA_002938355.1 Panaeolus cyanescens | reverse complement strand
TTACCATTCTAACAAGGGCCCGGAGCAAAAAAACCCAGCCCTATCATCTTCAGCACATACCCCAAATTGCCCCTGAAGAAGAAGCAAGGAAAACACATGATTGTCGCTTGTAACAAATTTACGTTGCTGTTCATCCTAGGTGTCTAACGCCGTTCTATTGTCCGCAGCTAGTACACTAGAATAAGGTTTTTCAACGCAATGCGCGCGGGTCTGTAGTTAATAATATCCCGACAGCAACATAGCAGTATGAGAATCGGAACTCCTAACGATGGTACTACTGGTAGTAAAGCTTTACACACTCCGAGCAGTAGAAATTCCTTACTAAACGGTGTTTATATCTCTTTCTATCGGCGGAAATGTCAGTGCCGTTATCACATATGTACGCAATCGTGGATTGTGGTCGATGGGATCATCGGAAACCTTTTCTTGGTCTTGCGAGTACGGGGAAACAAATCCGGTCTGGCACGACTCGGATGCACTAAGTGCCACGGTAGTTGCATGCTCTGCTCCTGTTAGAAGCAATTTCTAGGCTGACAGTGATAAGTTTAAACATCTTCACGCGCACAGAGTGATTTTACTGTCAGGCCTATGTCGAGTATCTGTGCAACACGGACCGAACGGGCCTGTGCTCCGCTGCGTGATGCTGGCCTGCATGAGGACAGTCCCCATATTTTGACGTCTTCACCGTCATGTCATTTCATTGAAGTTCATAAATTCATTAATATTTATGACACTGATGCCCCGATTTTGTGTTGTTTTAGTCCTATCTTTTCTTGCTACGGCCGCAGTACGCTATAATTTGAGATGAAGCAATGTCCAAGCGATAAATGAAGGCTAAGTTACTCCGTATCAGTGTAATAATACCTTGCTAACATCAATATTCGGTGGAATGTTATCTATTGCATGGATGCAATTAGTAGTCGTGTAGTTCCGCTGCATGACCCAGAGTTGAACCAGCGCCCTTGACGGTGTATAAGTAGAAGCTGCGGTGGCATGTCCAACTAATGCTCATATATGATTGTTAAAATATACACGGTACAAAAATTACTGAGGATCAGACTAAGTAGCACTCCCGCGGGTGGTCAATAAATGGTTGGGCGAAAAGCCGCGAAAAAGGTGATTATTTTCGGAGGTGGGTTTGTGGTAAACAAAAAGGCTGCCAATACTTCAAACTTTAGACAGGCAAAAGTAATCGAAAAATGTCAGATTTATGACCACTTTTTGTTGGGGATAAATTTTACCTTTTGAGAAACATTTACTTTGACAAAAAGCGAGAGAGAATGGAAAATTATCATGATATTTAATTTGCCCCAAAAATGATAATTCAAGTCAGACAAAAAGAAAACACAAATTTGGAATTTATCTTGGATAAACGAACAACAAAAAACCCGCAATAAATATGACATTGACATTCACCATAAGCGATACCTAAGTGTAGACATTTTGCGGAGCAAAAAGTCATGGCTCCCCGCCAAACGATGCCTTTTCGTCCAACAATAAGAACATTTTTTCGAGAACATTTTTTTCATCAAAAATTACTTGATAAAGGTCAATTGTCCGCTCAATTCATCCCTGTCAAAAATCTATTCCTTTTGTTTCATTAATGCCACCCGAAAATGTGCAGGTTTTTGTTGGACAAAAAGAATCTGAAAATGATACATTTTATTGTACTATTTGATAAGTTTATATGTTGACTTTATCTACGCTTTCCATGCCACAATAAGTAGCCCAAAATCTTATCTTTTGGCTCCATTTATTTGGATCAAAAAGACATACTTTTTCGAATATTTAATTGGAACAAAAACCCGACCACGGTAAATTTGACCTTTTTCCACACTTTATTTGCAACCATAAATTCACTGGCCGCGGGAGTGTAGAGTCGGCACTATGCCATCGAAAGTGATTAAACATACCCTATGACAGTTCGATATGCAGATCATGCACAGAACACCCATGAATGCAGATTAAAATTCTCAAACATGACACCACATGTGGAAGAAAAGTTCAGCAGCTGCTGATATAAATATTTCCTCTGGCGGGACAGTTCTCCGATTCACGCGCTAAAATCGTTGTAGCTCGCCAGCTCTGAAAGGCGAGGATAACCGTGCTGCTGAGCTCCGCTGACAACGGAATTTCAAGTGTTTGAGAAAGCACTGCAGGCTCCGTACATTCTAAACGGTGAGTCACCATTTTGTTGGAATCGAGTGCTTTGAAAATGAATGGACGAAATTGTGAGCTTGAAGCTATTAGAGGTTTACTGCATAATCTTGGAATTCATATGAAAGTCCACTGCATACTATCTGATAAGATGGAGCACAGCTTTCCATATACATATGACGTCATGACCATCGAGGATTCTCATGAAGGGCATTAATTCCTCAGCTGGAAATCGATTTCCCTTCCAAAACTTTCTGCACGGTTCCGGATAGTCCCCGTGCACTTACAAACCCTTGAATGCGGCCCAGCGAGATGACCGAAGCTGGGATTCGTAAGTCAGTACTGAGTCATCCACTTCGCTGCCTGTTGTCGTGCTTCTGACATCGCTTGAAAGCTATTTGGGCTGCGAGGATGACATATCATATCAGGAACTTATTTCGCACGACCCTGAACGCCGAAATACCAGCTCCGACCTTTCAACAATTTTGAACGCGCGTTCGATGCCGCATCACGGAATGAGTCAATGGCCATTTGTCATTAGCGCTCGTGTCAGCTCGATGCTTTATCGTTTTCTTTAAGCTCTAGGAGTTCAGAAAATACATAGGTCGAACGGTGAAAAATCAGGGCTGGTGCCTTGAAAGCTGTTCGGAGGCTTGATAGCTGCGTCTTTCTTCGCAGCATACGGAATAACAATGACGAAGGAATGCACATCCCGAACTCCCTACCTGTGATTACTGATTGGTACACGTATGTTAATTTCAGAGTTAGCTCGAATTTCCGAACCGCCTCATGCAAGGGTGGGGTGTTTTCATGCCGTGTGGTAAACAAAAGACGTTTTAGGCTCCCATGTTCTTCGTATCGGAGAAATTCAAGGAGACAATGGAATTAGTGTTCATGTTCGTGTCATTCAAGCATAAATTTACAACCGCCAACACGAAAAAGTCGGGTTCATGTGGTTCCTTCCAGGGTGATACCCCACAAAAGGCCTGGACTGCCCGTACGAGTTTCATGACCGACGAAGGATCGACACTTCCCAATTCTAAAAATTGTCCTGCCGAGAGCTCCAAGGTCGATTTTCCCCAAAAACTTCAGGCCTAGGACTTCACAGCTATCAATCGCGAAGGCGGTGCCATACGCCCCCCGACTTGCCGGATTGCCGAAATTCAAGTTATCTTGCGTGGTGTCATTTACTAAAAATTCCATGGCACCCTATTTCACTTTGAATGAATCACAAAATGCTTCTGGTCATATTCTAGTAATTTATTTCATACCCTTGACGTTGAGCTTGGAGTTTTTTGTGCGTTGAGGGTATCGAATGGACTAAAATGGAAAGTTAGTTTTGGGGTCCGTATTATGTGGCGTCTTGAGGCTGTGTCATGGTTTGTTTGCACAGCTGCGTAATGGCAAATACAGGTCAACAACAATAGCTTGGGGTACGGATCAAATCCACTGCACAACCTTTCCTCCGTCACTCACTCCACTGCCTCTTCCGTTGTGTACCTCAGTAGATTCGGGGGTTGTACTCCTCCAACCCGAATACCAGGACTTTTCAACTTTTTTCAATGACTAATCTATTCTGCGGTCATTCACAAGCCAAAATCTAAATCGTATGACAAACGCTGACACAGCTTTGCTTTGTTTGCTTGTCGTGCGACTGGAACGCATCGGGGGTCTTCGTAACATAACCGCCGCCTCGATTACATGTCCCTATTGCTAGATGCCTCTGGGTGCATGACATTCACCGAATCGAGCCGACGATTCTGAACTCGATGCACAAATGACTCCATTCAGTAATTTCTTAGCTCCAGATGACTCGAGAATCATTGAATCAAATTCTGGCTGGATCGGGAAGTGCCGAATCCTGCCTATATAAAGGGGACTTTGCAATATTGTCATTGCCCCACAGACTCCTCTAGTTTTTGGTTTCACAACCTTTACATCCTCCAACAACTTTTATCAACATGAGCAAGACTCCCAGTTCTCGCAGAAAGATCACCTCTGTCACGGATTCCTCTGCTTTTGAACTTTATGCCCACCCAACCTTCGTTCGCGCAGTAAATCGTACTGCTGACGTGAAAATACTGCAAGCCATCCGCGCAGGCAAGCTTCGCCCAGTAATTCCTTTGAATAATGCTTCAGGTCCTCTACGCTACTCGCCAAGGTAAGCATGATTTTGTCGCTTGGTTTTAATTCCGCAAATTAATTCCATTTCTCTCAGAATGGACCTCATTGACGACCCTTCGTCGTCTAAATTGACGGCCATCTTCGAAATTCCAGGAATAAAGACGGGTGACATAACCCTCAATATACGCGATGGATGTCTAGTAGTACAAGGACAGCGCAGGTATCCTTATCCTAAGAATGCCCAAATCTCGACTACCTCGCCACCGAAGGAGAAAGAGCCCATGCAAATAGATGAGAAGACACCCCTTCTGGCCTCTATCCAAGATGAGAAGATGCCTATCAAAGTCCCTGTTCAAGAATTGCGCTACGGGACATTTCATCGCTCTATTCGTGTACCAGCGGGTACCAAGGTGAGCATCTCGTCTATTTTTAACGTCGTACTAGCGACATCTAGTCAGACTGCAGAATAGAGTTTACTGACTCATTGTTTTATAGGAATCTGATGTTAGTGCTACTCTCCACGAGGGTATGCTGACAGTCACATGGCCTCGTTCACCAGCTGGTGCATCATCGATACCTGCTGCGGCCAATACCGCTTTCTAACGATTTCGCCTCTTCGAGACAATTATTTCCCGATTATCACCCCTTGCATATCTATTCCCGGCTTCCAAATACCCTGCTACTTTCTGGGACTGTTCAGCCGGTTCAAAGCTTCATCCTCAAAACATATTGTGCGCCAAACTGGCCACCACACCCATCATTCCGGACTTTTTCCACAGAACGAGGAATGAGACGTGTATGGGTTTCATAATAGAGCTTGCAATCTTTATTCGTTCATTTTTATGGGACTTTTGGGTGTGGTGGCTTGCTACTACGTTGGTTTTTCTATGGCATTTTTTCTGTACTTTTATTATGACATCCTCACTCCGTTCGTTTTCTGTATTATTTCTTTTGTAAGTTTTCCATCTTTTTCGTGTTTGCTATATTGTCTATTCCAATTTTCCCCCTTCATCAACACACATACACGAATACGTATATATTGTAGATACATTCACATTCTGGGACAATTAACTCATTCTCATCCATACACTCATCTCATGCATCGTCGTTGTCTTTAATACTGTACTTCCCTTTATAATAAACGATTACATTTGATTAAAAAACCCCCTAACCCGTATGCTCGGTAGGACACGCAGATCCAGGAAAGCTAGTCATTCTTCCACATTTAGCAGATTCAGACGTTAGAATTAGCGAGCATCTTGGACTCTTTATCTCCCGGAAAACCGGAACCTGTTCCTTCCTTCAAGACATGCTGTCAGTCGAGTTTTCAAGTATTGAGTCTGAGCCACTGCACTGAGTGCATATTTTGACGTTCAAGTGACTATTTCATAGCAACTACGATGTGCAATTATTCTCTTTGACTCCTTTTGCAACTGTCTTGTCCACCAATGGCCATTTAGCATCTAGTCCCCTCCTCAAGAGCCATTTATCAAAACAGAACATATAATTCACGGCTCCGAACGCAACTCTAAAGTGACTCACTGTTCAGGACGACAGCTTGATCGCAGGGTACAAACAAGGCGATGACAAAAACGGGCGCGAAAATAAGCAGATCTCCGCATACACCAAAGTATGCTCAACCTTCCTAATCGAGTCATCTTCGCTTGTCGATTCGATGGGTTCCCAATGGCACCCCTTAAGCTTCTTGGTGTATCCCCTTTCTGGTAACGTTCGTCATCCCATTGCGATCGGAGGGTGATGAGTCGACGGGCACGAGGCTCGCAGGCACGCCCTGGTGCGCAGTATTGAAGTCTCCGATCGTCATGGGGCGGCAGGGACCGACGTTGTTCGCGGGGTGTGGTCCGACGGTGAGTTGTGTCAGGCAAATGAGGCGGTGCAATATTGATAATAACGGCAAACCATTGCGCTTCACCGATTCCTTGGAATGCGGCCTTGTACTATCGTTGATGTATAAGCGCGTCAAGTAGTGGTGTACATGAAACACGGTGAGGTCGGTAGCCTAATTAATGTGTTATACTTGGACCCTCGAGCGGCGACGCTTGTCGGTGCTTACAAGCATCTATTCCTATGCTTTATAACGCTTAGCATGATGCGATTGATATAACCGCTGCGGACCACTATACAGGGTGACAAGTGCTGTGAAAGAAGACCTGAGTGCGCAGAGCTTCCCGATAGCGAGCGGTCTACTAAGGAGGCTTCAAAACGCCGTGAGCGTTAGCGATCACGGCCTTGGCTATAGCTAAGCTACTAGCTGTTGTCAAAATTAACTAGTACTTCTTCTATATGGCTCGACTGCGTATTCGTATACCTGGTTGTGGTATGTACGGAGAGTAATGCCCTCTATCGATGTAATAAAATGATATCGACTTTGCACACTGCACACTCCGTATGTGTCGCGATTAATGATGTTTTTTCAATGAATGACGATTCGAATCATTTTGTTAGGTATCATTGTGGGCTCATCTCAAGCTGTAAAGCACTGCACAAAATCTGACTCGTAGTATTTCAAGCGTAAGTCACTTAAATAGACCTGATCCCGCCTCCGAATTCGCTGATAGTGTTTGTTCCCGCCGTCTTATCCGAGTCGAATGCGCGAAGCAATACCTTTTACCTCTATGCGAACTCCTATGTGAGGCGTCGTGAGATCGGCGCTAAAATTGTCAACTATGAGATGGAGGCGTCATCAACGCAAGGAAAGGTAGCCGAAATCCTGTGACATCTTACGCATCCTCTCGGCACAAGCCCCACCAACAGGTGCACTTACTCATGGCCACTCGTATAAATAACACAATGCCAATGATAGATGCTTGATAGATACCACTCAATATAAATTTATGGCTTTGCTGACAGAGACGATATTGCAAATCCATTGATGGGGATGTGATCACGAGATAGCAAGGTGCACTATAGACTGAAGGGTCAGCATGGGGTTATCAATGCAGTAGGAGGCTGTGTGTGGTTCTATGATCGTTCGACGTACGCGCACCACCACCAGCTACTGTGAGATAAGAAGCACTGGGACCCCAACGTTGAACGTTTAAAAATAGTGACAATAGTGTATGGCCTGCGTAATGCCGATCCCCCATTTTGCGGTGTTCACAGATCCAGATTGCGTGCCTAGAAATGGCCGGCCGGACCAGGGATCGTAAAGCTGTAGCTTATAGCATGACAGTGTTCAGCGCCTTTCTGTGGGTTTTGAGCAGTCTAAACGCACAGAACACTGTCTACCTGTGCGACTGAGTCATAACGTGGTTGTGCAAACTGTTCATACAAAACGGAAGCTGGATTAAAGCGATTTCTTAGTAAAAGTCGGACACAAAGAAGGTAAAAGAGTAATCAATGAAAACTTTTTTTATAATGTTGAAATTTTGAGAATGCAGGAGGTAACTGTGAATGGGTTATGTTACAAATGCAAATTATCTGGATAGCGAAAAGATGCAGGGGCTGAGGGCGCAGGGGATTCGGAAATTGTCCAGTAAAGACTGATGCGGGTATAGCGATATCGATAGCGATCGAGGAAAGGACTTAGGACAGAATGAAACCGGAACATGAGGAGGGCTCTGTCTTCGTGCGAGAGGAAAAAAATCTTGTTCCAACAACCAGTGTTGACTGATGGTCCGGATCAAGAAGCTGAGCCTCCTGCAGCTCCTAGAGTTCCCATAAACTGACTTTTCTGTGGAAATGTTTTAGTAAAAAAGAAAGTATGAGTCAACAAAAGAAATGCAGCGCACCAGTTGCATGATTGTAGCTCTTTCCGGCTCTCCGAGTGCATTGATTTGTTCCGGAGTCAGACTCAAAACCTGCATTAACATCATCTGAACACAGAACACACATGAATCAGTCATTTGCACGTAAAAAAATGACTTGAATGCTTACTCGTTGACTGTCGCTGACTTCTGGGACGGGTTTCGCTGCCGGAACAGGTGCAGGTTTTGGTGCTGGTGGAGCAACAGCGGGTACAGGTACTGGTGCGGGTGCGGGGACAGGAGGGCGGTAGTAAGATTGACCGACAGCAGGCGGTGCCATGTGGGGAGGATACATCGCTGAAGTAGGTGGTGTGGGTGCAGCAGGCGGTGGCATAGACACATGCTGAGGGGGGAAGGGTGGCATGTGAGGCGGGTAGTGTGCAGGGACATGCTGAGGAGGCATAGGCGGGCGAGCTGGAGCTGGTGCCTGGGCTGGAGCTGGAGCACCTGCTGGCCCTCTGGAAGATGCCAGCATCCGCTCCAAAATGGCAGAATCCACAATTCTATTCAAAAGCAGAGCTTGGAAAAGGGCATACGACAATTGCGGATGCTTCACGAGCAGGGTTCGTGCTTGCTCGGGATGGTTGATGACAAATGACTAGAATATCGACCAATTAATTATGAAGAATGAATGAAGTGGAAGAAATGAGTGACTTACTTTCATTTGCGCCAGCACGTCCATGAGTTGACCAGGAGGCATTTTGGCAAGGGTTTCACTGATCATGTCAAGAGATGATACACCTTTAGGAACGGGAATGCCTGGGGGTACATGCGCGAGGAAGTCATCAGGGTCTCCTCGATGGCGATTTCCACGACTTCGTGGTTCAGAGGGTCCAGGGAAGCCACCGTCCAAAAGTTCACCTCTTACTGTTGTTTTACCTTCAAGGAACGGATCAGAATCTGCTAGATCAATTCGCAAGGGTCTTCCTCCAACGTCGGTGTTGTTCAGATTCCTAACGGCGGATGCTGCAGTTTCATGATCTTCATAGTTTGAACGGTTGAACGGGCACACAAAGCCGGTTGAGGGTGTTGATGATTATGTTTTGAGTTGGTTGAACATTAGTCAACCAGAGCATTTTGAAGGTCCAATTTCAAGTTGGAAAGCAAAGCGATCAAGGACAATCACGCATGGTATCGTAAGAAAACGATGGTTTTCATTATGTCGTTATAGCGTATGCGACATTTTGTGATGGGGTTAGGAGACCAAAAATTCCAGGTTAACAGAGCAGGAGGTAAGCCAAATTGTCAGCAAGACTCATTGAAAATAAATAATGTAAGGATGGCCATACCTGCAAACTCACAGAAACCGTAGCCTTTGGGCTTACCGGTATCTCGGTCAAAAACTAGTCTATCATGTGTGCTTGTAAGCAATTTTGCCAAATCTTAGGGAGTGGCAGCTACCTGAATCCGACAACTTGTCCGACGGTTTTGAAAACTTCTATGAGTTGTTCTTCTCCCATATTATATGGAACATTTCCGACTGACGACCCGAGGTTAATCATGAATTTTCAAAACTGCACAATGACCTACCAAACACGACCTTGGACATTTTACAACCTTGTGTGGTCTGTATGTGACCGTTTCTTGGTTAGGGTTTTACTCCTTCGATAAATATTATCGTCCGCCGACTACCTTCCAGGTAAAGTGGCACCAAATGAGTAATAAGCTTCAACTGAGTGAACAATTCGGGTGCTACCACCAGTGAACTGACAGTGACCACCCGACCAGCCACATTAGTCACGTGGCGGATGTTGGTCAAGGCGCCCGCGGCAACCGTACCATCCGATTCGTACAAAGTCAAGTTCAAGCTTCCACTCTAACAGTCATCAGCATTGTCGTGCTCAACATATATGCCTGGAATCCGGTTCGTATCTTGAAATAATATTAATATTATGCTGCTTTCATCTTGTCTAGATTCATGAATTCACCTTCTGTTATGCAACTGTTGAAAAAATGATGTTTTTTTGGATAACACAGGAATGATAAGAACTGCTTCATCCAATGAATTGTCTGGCTATTTTATTTAGGCAGGCTAATGCAGATTCATAAACCATTTGTATACCAACAGGCTCTGTTATATGAACATCTCAGAAAAGGAAAAAATCGCAGGCAACGGAGACAGCAAACATCCACACACACTAGTACTGCGTCTGCTTGACTCCTGCATCTATCAGATCTGAATTGTCTCTGCAAACGATTTCTTCCGTCACACTGGCAGTACTTTCTGGGACTCCTGCTTCTGGCTGATGATGAAAAATGCTGTCTAGAGCTGTGGCGTTGGCATGACGGACCTGTCGATTTCCTTTATTGCGGATGGCATTTCAAGGTTTAAATCCAAGTCTTGATAATTTGCCACCTTTGACTCTGCTATAGAAAACTCTCTCTAGTGCGGCATTTATCACGTTCGTGTACTTTTCTCCTCCATTTGCGACGCACGGTTTCAATGTTTGGACCATGAGATCGATCAAGGCACGTTATGCGAATCCAAATACGACCCACCATTCATTCATGATTTATGTATGGGTAAACTCTGGTAAACTCCAACATTCTCATTTTACAGGCTTTCCTCCCGCCCACCATGACTCTTTCAACGAGAACGCGTCGTCGGTCGTTTCGTTTTATACTGTTCTTAGCGGTTGCCGTCATCGTCTTTCTCAAGCTTCTCGATGTGATCACAGAGAGGGCGCTCATCGACGAACTTGTTGGTCGTCAGTATCTACTTGATGCCAATTCGCTTTTTGGAAACATATCGCTTTATCAACTACCTTTCGCTGGACGAAATCATGGAAATCTCGTGGTGCAGAGTGGGATTGACGACGAAGAGGATGATGTGCGGGAGCATGTCTTTCGAGCTGATGGAATCCTGGAAGTGAGCGACAGGGGCGTGCATCCTATCTACGAACTCATTGCGCGGGGCGAGAAGGAATGGAATGCGAAACTGGCAAAGGCGAGCCGTTCACTTCCGGAAGCCGTCAAGGAGTATACCAGGCGATATAAACGGCTACCCCCTAAAGGGTTTGATCTCTGGTGGGTGTCGATTTAGATTTATCTTACCTCTAAATGCTTTGCTGACTGATATATCAGGTGGCAATACGTGCAGAAGCATGATGTGCAGCTTCCTGATGAATACGACCAGATCTTTCACGACATCGAGCCGTTTTGGGGTCTTGATCCTGCTGACCTAGCCAAGATACACAGCCAAAACGAAGTAAAAGAGGACAGCTATACGATTGGAAAGAACGAATCTGGCGATGTGGTCAAACTTCTTACCTATGCGTTTCGAGAAGGCGCATATGAGCAACTGATAGTTAACACAGAGGGTCCCGTAGATTTGCTTAACGAGGTGGCTACATATCTACCCCCGTTTCGAATGACACTTTCGCCACATGACGGACCTAATCTACTGTCCGATTACAAGGTCAGGTCGGCAGCATTGTCTGCAGCAGGGGCCAAGAAGAGTGGGTCTTACTGCTCATTTAGTCTTTCAAAGTTGACTGATTGCTTGTCTGGGTGATACATCAGCTCTTAAGGTCGATGATCTACCGCGCATTCATGAGCTCGGTTGGGTATCTGCCTGTCCGCCCAGGTCTCCCGCGCGCCGTAAGCCCATTGACCTTGACAACCCGCCACCGCCATCGACCAAGAAGAGCTTTATCTATGACCATGTCCTTGCTATGGACCCATGCCTCCACCCGAACCTGTTGCATTATCACGGCCAATTCCTATCTCATAATCAAGGACCAACACCCCAACGTGCACTAGTCCCAGAATTCTCGCAGTGCTCCACAACCATTCATCACAACATTCGAATCCCGACGTCGTACGAATGGATTGAAGATATATACCCGCGTTCAAATGATCCGGAATGGGAAGATAGGCAAGATGAGCGCCTCTTGTGGCGCGGATCCAATACAGGGATTTTCCATACGAAAAAGATGCGATGGCAGAATTCCCATCGTGATTTTCTGGTCAGGTATACGAATGAGTTGAATGGGACGGTAAAGGTGTTGCCACATGACACGCTACCTGGGGAACGGATGGAAAGGTTGAGGGAGTACAAGAAGGGTCTCGTCAATACGGCAATGATTGACATTGCGTTTGGAGGGGCTGTTAACGGCTGTGACGGTGAAACTTGCAAGGTCTTGGCAGAGACTTACCCCTATCGAGAGAGGCAAAGCATCAAACAGGCAGGGAAGTATAAATATGTACTTGATGTAAGTCGCCTTTCTCGTATCTTTGGATTTAGTGTGGCTGATATCGCAAACTCCCTAGATTGACGGGAATGGCTGGTCTGGCAGGTTCAAGCGGCTAATTACATCGAACGCATTAGTATTCAAGTCGACCATCTATCCAGAGTGGTGCGTCTATCATTTTGTCTCTCAATCATTTTTTTTTCTAATCCAGGGAACAGGTACGCAGATCGAATTGTCCCATGGGTGCACTATGTTCCGGTACAGCTGGATTTGTCAGACCTATACGATGCCTTATTCTTTTTCCGGGGCGATGGAAATGGGGAAGGTGCTCATGACGAATTAGCGCACAAGATTGCGCTAGCAGGACGTGAATGGAGTAAGACGTTTTGGAGAAAAGAGGATTTGGTCGCCTACTTTTTCAGGTAGGAATCGCTCACTTATTCTTGTTCGGATAGACCGTCTCAGCTAAACTCCTTTTTTTCAGGTTGACATTGGAATACGCTCGAGTGATGAGTTTGGATAGGGATGCGATGACATACTCGAACTAATCGTATGATATGTTTGGAAGTAGGATAAGGGGTATTTCAATACTACAGATTTCACGATGACACATAGCCTTTCAGCGCGAACAGGGAGTGGGACTTCTAACTGACGTAGAATGGAGGACGCGTCGACCCTTCACTTGGGATCAAATCGAAGCTCCGTCCAGGCATATAAAGAGCTTAGTTCCAACAAACTTCTTTGCTTAACGTTCCAGCAAACTCCTTTGTTGCCAACCACCACCATCTCAGGATGCCAGGTCTTTTGTCCGTGCCTAGAGAGATTATCGGAGAAATCGCTCAACAAGTGCGTTCGTTTCACTTATTTTTATACAGTTATTCTAAAAGACGCGTAATACGAAGGTAGATTATGAGGATGCCCAAAATATGCGCCTCGTTTGTCGAGGTTTAAGCCCAGCTGTGGTGCATATTGCACTCTCAAGACTCACACTGGACTGGGGTACCAGTCACCCCCCAATGCCGTTTCCTCTTGAACAACTACAGGCCTACGCTACTCCAGATTCATCTAATAGTCCATCACCATACGTTCAACATCTCGTCCTGCGTAGAGTCTGTGTCCCATACGACAGTGATCAGCCTATGCCCTTCGACCATTTATTGCCGCCTCCTGAATTCGATGAACATTCTTTGTCACAGAGACGAGAGACATTCTTTCTAGGAATCATGCGCAAACTTTTCAACTCATTATCAAATCTCAAAACTGTAGAGTATGTCAAATCGCTTGTAATTTGATTGTGCAGGCTGACATAGGATTTCGTCTCAACTGACAGTTGGTGCTGGGACGTTTGTACGGCGGGCGATTGGCAGGCTGCCGTGACATCGAGTACCTACCAGTGTTGCGCTAAAGCCATAAGCTCTCTGGGAACTTTGCTCGCAATGCGTTGTAGCCCCCCTTTATCCTCTTTGACGCTGCGAACCGAAGAACACTGGCCAGATGTTGCGCAGGCTATTGTGCCACCTTGCAAGAAACTCATCGTTATTGGATTTTTTGATCCTCATACCGTCTTCCGCGACGAAGCCCTGGAATGGATGCCTACCTTTGTTGCAGCCATCCCGCACTTGGAAGAAGTCTTCACTGATGTAATGTTCGATGAAAAGGCGATAAAAAGATTCTTCCCATTCCCCGACAATGGACGGATGTTATCACAGAAGAAACTTCAACACACAAGCTTCACGCTCGGACTGTCAGATTTCGACGTTCCCGACCACGTTTTTGAACATATCCGCTCGTTGCGTCTGCTTGAATTGATGAGGGACGAATACGCATGCACAAAGGAGGAGTATCACAGACGCAGTGCGACCTTTTGGGGTCAGATTATTGAAAAGCGCATCTATGTCGAGGAGCTCAACGTCCACTTCGAAGATGTCCAGGACGGTCTCATCGACTATTTGGCCTCGTATCCCCAACCCTCACTCAAAGTACTGGAGCTGTTGCGCTATCCATTGGAAGAAGAATCCGAACCTACTCCTGTGGAAAAGATTAGGAAGTTTTTTACTCAAGCACTTCCAGTTGTCGCCCCTGGTTTACGCACGCTCATCATAGCGGGACATCCAGTAGACTCCCCTTGGTTCTTCGATGTAATACCCGAAGCGTATCCTGCTCTTCGAAAGTGTTCATCCCTCACTCGAATTATTGTGATGGTCGATGTTACCTCCAAAGAGCGGAAGAAGGAGACAAATGTGAGTGTATGTTATATGACCCGTTTAGGTGATATCTGAATGTCGCTTTTTTCGTAGAAGCTCATTCGGTCGGTGCTCGGTAATTTGCCATTTCTGGAGGTGGTAGATATAGTCGGTATGACTCCCAAAAGGCGGACGGAATATGAAGTCAGGCTAAGAAAGTAGATAGCTATGGCGTGAGGAAGTGCTTGTATCAAAGTGTACTATAACCGTCATAATCACGATTTAGCATCAGCTTGACGATGGTTGTGTGTCTAGGGCTCCTATATTTTGAAGAGATTGATACCCAAGCCAAGAACCGTCTATGTAGCTCTTCTCTGCTGTATTGCGAAGCTCTCGAACCACAGTTTGTCGAGCGACTCTGATACTTTGCGATTCAGGCAGTACGAGACAATGGACAGCATTCTTTTGAGCTATACACGCAAAACGAGCCATAATCAAATCGGTAAAACATTAAAATTAAGGATAAACCATTGAACAGTACCGTTTCATCGCGAACAGGGGTGATTGTGGAGAATGCCCCTAACTACGTTGGTTGACATCACGGCCAAATCACGGTCACGGTCGTGCTAGAATGGAGACGCGTCGGCCCTGTAAATTCAGGAACGAATTTGAAGCTTGAAGATCCGTCTGCGCGTATAAAGTGCTTAGTGCAAATAAGCTCCTTCCTTTCCAACCACCACCATCCCAGTCGCGTTCACTAAGTTGAACCTTTGTCAAGATGCCAGGCCTTCTGTCCATGCCGAAAGAGATTCTTGGAGAAATTGCTCAACAAGTGCGTTCGTTTCTTTTTTTTTGTGTTTTCTGTCGCGCTAAACGACGCGTCGCACGAAGGCAGAATATGAGGATACCCAGCAATTGCGTCTCGCTTGCCGATCTATAAACTCAGCTGTCGTGCATATCGCGCTTTCGAGGCTCACGTTGGACTGGGACCCTTCTCCAGAGAAGTTTCCTGTGGATCAAGTTCGAGCTTATGGTTCTGGTGATTCGTGCAGCCTGGGGCCCTACGTTCGCCATCTTACCATGAACAAAGTGTGTATCAAGTACGATGCAACAGAGGCTGCGTCGTTCGACGAGATGTTGCCTCCCGCCGCAGCCGATAAATCCTGCCTGAAACACAGACGACAGGCGTTCATCCAATCACTCTTGTACGGATTATTCGCCGGGCTAAAGAATCTCAAGACCGTAAAGTACGTCCTCATGTTACAGTTCCCTGTTAATGGCAGGGTGGTTTACAGCCCACACTTGTGAGATTATGATTCTCATCTTTTTGATTTATAGCTGGAGCTGGGGTGCTTGTGACTTGGATCAGACGGAGCGAGGTCATCCCGGGCACTATTACAATCCGACGGGCTGTTGTGCAACGATCACAGCTATGGGGGCCTTGCTTGCCATGCGGCCCGGTCGTCCTCTGGCATCCTTGACGCTGAGCAGCGATATCTACTGGCCAGGTGTTCGTGAAGCCATCGTGCCCCCGTGCAAGCGCCTCGTCATTGAAGGCTTTCACGATTGGATTGACTCGTATGAGGAACAAGACCTCAAATGGCTCCCTAAATTCGTATGGTCCATTCCGCACCTCCAAGAAATCGATACCGACATCTGGTTTAATGAAAGAGCAATAAGTCGCTTCTTCCCCGATCCCAGCAGCATTAGCAATCTGCAGGTCCCGTGGAAGAATCTGCAACACACAAAAATCAGCATCCGAGTATCCGACTACGAAATCCCGGACCATGTTTTTGAGCACCTTGGCTCGCTACGTGGGCTTGAACTGCGCAGGAATGAAGTTTGCACCAAGCAAGTCTATCTCCGGCGTAGTGCGGCAATTTGGCGGCAGCTCATCAAGAAGCGAATCTATGTGGAAGAGCTCTGGGTTCACATCGAAGACCTTCAAGACAGCCTCATTGACTATCTGGCTTCATACCCTCAGCCATCGCTCAAATTCTTGCAATTCTTCCGTTTTATTTTAGAAGAGGAATTCGAGGTTACGCCAGTGGAGAAGATCAAGAAGTTTTTCACTCGAGCCCTCCCGGTCATTGCCCCCGGTTTACAGAATCTGAGCATGGTCGGTGTTGTCGCCGATTCTGCGTGGTATTTTGAATCGATACCCGATGCGTATCCTGCACTTCAAAAGTGTTCGTCGCTTGTCGAGCTATCTGTAATGGTGAATATTGCGTCCAAGGCACAGAAGGAGGCAACTCATGTGAGTCCTTTCATTCTTCTATAGCATATGGTAACTTATGTATATCTGCGTGATAGAAACTCATTCGGTCGGTGGTTGGGAAGTTACCACACCTAGAGGAAGTAGACATCGTCGGGATGGGACGCAGGAGGGCAATCACATACAGCCTAGGGCTGCGAGAGCAAAGCTAGTTTGCTAATCAAGCCTGGAAATAATAGAACGAGCCTTTTAAACGCTTCCCAGTGTCATAATACATATTTTAATGGAACCCTTCCTGACTACACGTTGCTAAGTATAACTGCCCCGAATGTCAACGTCGGGAAGCTAGCGAGCCACTCGAGCGCCTACCCAAGATCGAGGGCGCTAAGTGCAACCAATCCGTTACTATCGAACAAGAGAAACCATACGAAATTGTATAACTTCCGAGTCAAGGCTTGTGCAACACAGAATATTTATCCACCTGGTTTTTGTAATATATATGTGTTTGAAATTAAAAGTGCTTATTACTGTACCAATTTAAGTATGAGATGTCATGCGGAACGTCTGAAATGAGGCAATGATAACATGGAGCAGTGCTAGCGTTCTCAGGTCGAGGATTTATAATCTCGAAGGCAATGTCCAGATCGTAATGAGTTCGGAGCATTTCTTCAAAAGAAATCAAGGGGGATTCATCAAAGTAATCGGAGTCTGCTACAATCCTGACACGTTGTTTGAGATTGGCAAGCCGTCCAAAATCAGCAGGTGCAGATTCTATGGCTTGGTCGGATGGGCTTTGAGCTGCATCAGAGTCTGGTTCCCACAGCGCCTCGATATCTTCATATGCATCCTCAATGTCCCTTGCGATATTGCGGTATCCAATATACAATGATTGGAGTTTTGGAAGGACAGACGCATCCGATTTTCTGATAAAATGCAAAATCGTAGCGATGTTGTCCATGTGGTAGGAAGCAAAAGAAAGAACTGTAATCGAGGGCACTGAAGCAAGTAGTTGAATGATGCTACTTGAGTTAAACCAAGGCCTCCGCATAGGAGTGCATTCGGAACCGTATACTTCGAGTGTCTGAAGAGAAGGAAAGGTGTCGATAAATCGCCGTGGGTGAAAGCGATCCTGAAGCTCTTGATCGGATGTCGAGTCAATCGTCATAAACTGGGTTTCAAGATTGAGGCGCAGAAGGGCGAGATTGGGAAACTGAATCTTGCTAAATATTTGAAGGATGGGCATTTCAATGTTACGAAATCTTTTTACCGTCAGATGCATCTCCTTCAAACATTTGTGAGCGGCGCGTGATGAAAGCAGGTTTTCGTCATTCCAGATACCACAGATCGAAATTGAGACCCACTCTAGTTGAGGACACATGGTCAGAAGACTGACAGCTCGCTCGGAAGAGAAATCAGTTTGGAAGTAGGCTGAGATTAATGACCCAAATGGTGTTGGAAACCTGAAGGGGGCAAGATCGCGTATCTGAAAATTGCCGTCCAATTCATCACCCAACCACAAATGTCGGAGCTTGGGGAACATTTGCGCGACATTATTGAGCTCACTATGGGAAATTGCGTATCCGGGTGTATAGTATTCTGTAGCTTGAAGAACCATCAAAGTCTCCACATTTGGAAGCTGGTTATGTGGATAACGTGGTTGGCCAATAGCGTGCCAAGCCGCGTAAAGGTCACTTGTCTGGATGAGGAGCTTCGATAGGCGCTCAGGTGCCCATACACTAGTAATGATCCAATCTAGCATCTGTTGAAGGCTATCAGAGGAGGCATCATTCCGCGAGTTTGCGTGGTCAGGGGGGTCCCAATCTAGTTGTACAAACAAAGGTTGCGACTTGGACAGCTCTGCAAAGAATTTGATGCGCGAGATAAGTGATTCAAAGTATCGAGAGTGCCGAGCACTGTCACAACTCAAGCACGCGAGGCGCTCAAGGTCATCAGCGTCAACGTGAATATGTCGCCAGAGAGCGGACATGCTATGAACCGTTGAACGCCACATCGAGGATGTTCTCGCCAGGATAGAGGGGGTATGCTGCTTCGAGGATGAGAATGTGGGAACTTTCGTTTGGTGATAAGGGTGTCTGCTGGGTTCAAAATACAAAGCCACTTCATGTATAACATCATGCGTAATTCGCCTGAAAGGTGAAAGCATCACATCGTACGCAAAGGATGTTTTATCCAGCGTCCGGCACTCTTTTTTCAGGTATTTTATCCGGCTTTCCAGGGCTTCGATTTCATCTTCGTGCTTCTGAATTTGCAGTTGCACGCCGCTTTGGAGTTCTTTAACAAGGTTGATTTCGTTTTTCGAGAGGGGGATATTGGACTCAAGGTGGTGGATAACGGCCTTTGGGAGGTATATGGGGCGCTACAAAATGATTTTGCGATTGAGATGTCCGGTGGCCATGAAGTACATAATAATTAAAACTTACCGAAAATTGCCATTCATGATTATCTTCAGGCCATGGAACCCTGCTATGAGTTGGATGGTCGGGCCCAAACTCGACAACCTCCAGGCCTAGGTCATTCTTTACTGACATTCGAGCAGCAGCCGTCTGAGTGAATTGTGTACCAAATGTGACAAGGACAAGGAGGGGTGATTGGAGTCAACAGTCGCATTTTATAGTCATGTAGAGTGCAGTGTAAGCACAGCAGCGGCACGTTGTGGGTGCCATGCGTTGTACTCTCGCATCGTCTTGATGACTCGGACCTGACTCGGACAAAGAATATCTTTCGAAGAATTCGAACAACAAAAACAACACGTGCTTTTTACATAAAAAAACCAGTCCGAAGACAACAATTGCGTACAAGGCACGGCCGTGCGTAATCAGTAGCTTTATTCTGGAGCCTAAGTGCGCATTCGAGGAGGCATTGCGCAGTATCATGATACATATTTTAATGGAATCCTTTCTAATTGCACGCCCTCATCGAGTATGAACTATCCCAAGTGAGAACCTCGCGAGCCAACCGAGCGCCTATTTAAGAGCCACTCACGCCGTCGGACTGTCCGACGGCAAATGCCGTTCACACACATTCTACGTCGGTGGTTGAGTCGAGTTGCATCTCGCACTCTAATTCAGCACGATTTTTAAGCTCAAGTCATGCCATCGTTGAAGAGGTGTTCACAAGTTAAAAATGTGTATATTTGGATGCATCCGTGGCACGTTCTTATCATTCCGGCAAATGACTTCGGACATACTCAGGCTACCATCATCATCATCATCATCATTAAAGTCATTCAAAGTGAGACGTTCAACGAACGTTGAGCGCGTCAACTTGCCTTGAAATTGTACTCGCTTAATTAACTCGCATATTGGCAAACACTTCAGTATATCTTTATTATTTCAGTAGATAAGGTGTACCGCTATGTCGCTTGTTAAAGAGGAGGATTAAGGACTGGCCTTACAATAGAGAACGAACCACATTGACAAACCCACAGACCATCGTCAAACTTATCTCATTCCAATCATGATTGATTTTATACTTGCATATTTATAAATTACTACAAAGGCCAGAAAGAAAGAAAAGTGAAGAGGGGATTTCAAGCAAGTTTGTTGTGCAGGCTACGAGAAGCCTTGAGAGCGACAAGTTTCTCAACAACGGTATCGAGAGGAATCATCTCTCCCTTAGCCTTTGTGCCAACATCATCGCGGTTTCGGACATTAACAGAGCGAGCATCCAGTTCCTCTTGTCCGACAACTAAGAGCACACGAAACCATATCAGCAAAGTAGAAACCAGAAATGATATGAAAACGTACCGAGGATAAAGTTGTACTGAGCAATCTCTCCGTTTCTGATCTTCTTGGGGAGCGTGTTCTCGCCGTTGTCAACATCGGCGTACAGTCCGAGGCTGCTCAGACGCTCGCTGATCTCAGAAGCATACTCTTTCTGTAAATATGAAGCAACATCAATGCATGCCAACCTGGGGTAAGTAAAATATCAACGCACGTAGGGAGCAGCCACGGGGATGACAAGCACTTGGCGAGGAGATATCCAGAAGGGCCTAGAAGAAATAGTAATCGAGTTAACTACACATTTATAACGCATAACCACCACATACCATTTGCCAGCAAAGTGCTCAGTGATGATAGCAATGAATCGCTCCAAACTACCAAGAATGGCACGATGGATGATCACAGGCCTGGGCATAGACTGCTCGTCTGAAGAACGGTAACGAAGGTTGAAACGTTCTGGGAGTTGGAAGTCGAGTTGAATAGTAGCGCATTGGAAGGAGCGTCGAAGGGCATCACGAATGGTGATATCAATCTTGGGTCCGTAGAAAGCACCATCTCCGGGGTTCAGTTCCCATTTGCCAGGATATTGCTTTTCGAGGGCTTTGGTGAGTTGCTAAGGTATGTCCTTCGTTAGTGAGATTCCCGACTTGCATAATTTCAAAACTCACAGCCTCGGCCTCATTCCAGGTCTCGATGGTACCAAGGTAGTTGTCGGGGCGAGTAGAGAGCTCGAGATGGAACTCAAAGCCGAACATTCCGTAGACGTGTTGCATGAAGTCAAACAAGTTGCCAATCTCGTCTTCAATCTATAACGCACGATAAAATAAAAAAGTCAAAAATGCCATAGACACAAAGAGTTCGTAAAATGCTTTACCTGACTGGGCATGCAGAAAACGTGGGTATCATCCTGCACGAATCTTCGGACACGGGTCAAACCAGTAAGGGCACCACTGGCTTCATTTCGGTGGATGATACCGAATTCAGCCATACGGATAGGAAGCTCCTTGTAACTGCGATCCCTAGAGTCGAAGATCAAACAGTGACCAGGACAGTTCATGGGTTTGAGAGCCCATTTCTCCTTCTCGACATCCAAAACAAACATATCATCCTTGTAGTTTTGCCAATGTCCAGAGGTTTCCCAGAGCTTGCTGTTGTACATGTTGGGCGAGATGACTGGTTTTTTATGTCAATATTATTCCCGTGAATTATGACTATAAATCATACTCACCCTCCTGGTATCCACGCTTGTAGTACTCTGACTATGATAGTTATCAGCAAACAGGCACAATAAATGAGCGAAACATACATACACGCATCAACTCTACAAGGGCGTTGTATATTCTGGTGCCATGAGGCAGCCAGAAACAACTTCCAGGGCTCAGATCGTTGAAGAAGAACAGTTCTTGTTCCTTTCCAATTTTCCTGTGATCACGCTTCGCAGCTTCAGCGAGGAAGACCTTGTAGTCGGCCAATTGCTTCTTGTCAGGGAAAGAAATGCCGTAGATACGCTGGAGGGAGTCGTTGTTAGCGTCGCCCAGGAAGTAGGAAGCTGAGTTCTGTAAAGGTGAGATGGTTAGTAGGCGAAATCTTGTAGAGGATGCATTTACAAACCTTGGTGACCATGAAAGCCTTAATTTTACCGGTATGGGGGATATGAGGGCCAACGCAAAGATCGACCATAGGACCACATCGGTAGACAGTAGTGGAAGTACCGTCAGGGATCTTCGTTTGGATGAGGTATTGCTTGTATTTGTTGTACTGTTTTCTTGTTAGCGGTATTTTCAGATAAATTCACAAAAATGCGCACGTTGAACATTTCCAACAATTTTTCTTTGGGTACCACCAGACGTTCAAACTTCTGCTTTTCCTTGATGGCCTTTTCAGAGACTTTTTCAAGGGCAGGGTAGTCGGCATTCGTGACGGGCCTATTTGACGTTAATCATTGTCTGCGCAGACAAGCGGCCAACTAAATACCTATCGGTGGACATCTCGTAGAAGAAGCCGTCATCCGTGGGTGGGCCAAGGCATAGGTGGCAGCCGTAATGACGTTCAGCAGCCTCACCCAACACATGGGCAGACGAGTGCCAGAAAACCTTCTTTCCTAAAGTTAAAGTTCCAAGTATGAGATCAAATAAAGCACGAGTAAAAGTTCTGCCAACCCTCTGGGTGTTCAAAGTCGAGCAATTCAAGCTTCACAGACTTCTCAAGAGGTCTTTCAAGATCCCAGAGTTCGCCATCCACCTTGAATAAAACTGGTCAAATGTATGAACAGGGATTAAGCAACGACATAACACACCTTTGCAATCACAATACGCTCCGACAATGACTTTGATACCTCCTTGGCAATGTCCATTGGACTGGTCTCCCAGCTCTTCCCCTTGCGTTCTGATCCATCTGGCAAAGTGACGGTAATCTCCTCTCGGGGCTGAGCTGAAATTGGCAACTCGGTTTGAAGGCAATAACTTTTGAGGCTTAATAATAGACTCACCAGCAACAAAGGCATCATACTCTGCCTTGAGTTCGTCAAAGATCTTGATACGATGATCAAAGAACTCGGGTGGCGGTGAAAGCTGAACAAGAACAGTCCTCAACTAATCGTCCAACCATTCTTGACTTTGATGATGACAACATACCTCCAAAGGATGTTCTGACCCTCCTGTGGCCTTTGGCTTTTTATCCTTCTGCTTTTTGTGTGCTCCATTACTTGCATCGTTCGTTTCTGTCTTAGCATGTGGGCTATCTAGCGCTGGAATCTGAGCAGGCTGAGACGACGACGCAGTGGGGTGTGCCATTGTAGATGCTCTGGCTCGGTGTTGGACGTGAAGATTTGCTCGATGTTGTGCTACGTGGCAGACAGCTGGCGCGAAGCGGTGAAATCGAGGAAGAAAGGTCGACACCCGAGTCAGAGCAAGCATCCAAAATAATTATCGATCGGAGTCACGTTGACGGTTGACGCCGTATGAGCGCAAACGGAAACTCTAAATTAATTCCAACTTTTTATTTTTCTTTGTCAGGGTGACCGGAGGTATGATAAGATAAGATTGTCAGAACATCAATAAAACTAAGGCCTACATAGAACGCTCAGGTTCAGAGCCCGTTGCAGCATGCTAAACAGCAGTCTGACGGCTTGGTCACCACCGATAACTGAGGAGACCAATCTGTGACTCGGACTGGTAAAAACATGTGTTGTTTTTATTGTTCTTCGGAGGCAGTTCGAGTCATCAAGACGATGTGTGAGCACAAAGCATGTCACCCACAATGTGCAACGAGGACAGGTGCTGCTGTGTTGACGCGAATATAAGTTGCGAACATTGAGTCCAATCACCCCTGTTCATCCTTGTCATCTCACTCAGAGTGCGGCTGCTCGAATGTCAGTAAAGAATGAACTAGGCCTGGAGGTTGCCGAGTTTGGACCCGACCACCCAACTCATAGCAGGGTTCCATGGGCTGAGTATGAATGGCACTATTCAGTAAGTATTCATTATAATCATAGTCATCCGTCTCTCACCGTCAAATTCGTTCTGTAGGTGCCCATTTACCTCCCAAAGGCCGTTATTCACCACCTTGAGTCCAATATCCCCCTCTCAAAAACTGAAATCAATCTTGTTAAAGAGCTCCAACGCATCGTTCAACTGCAAATTATTCTGAAGCGCGTAAAAGGTATTGAAGGGGTAGATCGTCTGGAGAAAACATCCTTTGCATACGATGTGATGCTTTCGCCTTTCAGGCGAGTTACGCATGATGTTATACATGAAGTGGCTTCGTATTTTCAGCCCAGGAAATACTTCTTTCATGGCGATCCAGATGGGCCCTCATTCACATCTTCGTTCAAGCATACACCCTCGATGATGGCGAGAACATCCTCGATGTGGCGTTCAACGGTTCGCAGTATGTCTGCCCTCTGGCGATATATTCACGTTGATGGTCTCGGGTACCTCCCACACCTTCGTGAGGACACTGCTCGTCGTTCTCGGTACCTTGATTGGCTTGTCGTGCGCATGAAGCTCTTTGCAGAATTGTCCAAGTCGCAACCTTTGTCCATACAATTGGATTGGGACCCTAGTGACTATCGTGACTATCTTCTTCCCAATAATGGCCTTCAACATATTTTAGATCGGATCATTCAATGGGCACCTGAGCGCCTAACAAAGCTTATTATCCTCACAAGTGACTTTGGAGCGGTCTGGAGAGCTATTGGTCAACCCCGCCACCCACATAACCAGCTTCCAAGTGTGGAGACCTTGATGGTTCTTCGATCTACATCTTACCGTTTACACAAATCCAGAATTTCCGATACCGAGTTCAGCAATGTCTTGCAGATGTTCCCAAAACTCCAACATTTTTGGTCGGCCGATGAAACAAAATTGGACAACAATTTCCTCACGCAAGACAGTCAGGCCCTCCGGGATCCAACACCATTTTTGTCATTAACCGCAGCGTACTTCGAGACTTATTTCTCCTCCGAGCAGGCAGTTGGTCTTCTGGCCATGTGTCCTCAACTAGAGTGGCTCTCAATCCCGATTCGTGGAATCTGGGATGACGGAAACACGCTCCCACCACGCGTTGTTCACACAAGTTTGAAGGAAATGCATCTGATGGTGGAAAGATGCAAAAACAATAAAGCTCCCCTCCTTCAAATCTTCAGCAAAATTCGGTTCCAAAAGCTCACCCTTCTGAGCCTCGACCTCGATACCGAATTTATGGTTATTGACTCTACATCCGATCAAGAGCTTCAGGATCGTTTTCACCCACGGCAATTTGTCGACACCTTTCCCTCTCTTCAGACACTCGAAGTATCCACCTCCGAACGCACACATTCCAAGGGCTGGATTGAGCCTTTCTTCGATCCGCGTAGCATATTTCCGCTACTTTTGTCGGTACCTTCGATTAAAGTTTTCTCTTTTGCTTCCATTGCCCGGCATCTGGAACACATCAGTTCAATATTGCAATTCATCAGGCAATCCGATACCTCCGTCCTTCCAAATCTTGAATCATTGTATATTGGGTATCGCAATCGTGCAGAGGACATTGAGGAGGCATACGAAGATATCGAGGAACTGTGGGCGCCCGACTGCTATGCAAGTACTGATTTTGGACGGCTTGCCCATCTCAAGCAACGTGTCAGGATCGTAGCAGACTGTGATTACTTTGACGAATCCCCCTTGCTTTCTCTTGAAGAAATGCTCCGAACTGATTACAATCTGGACATTACCTTCGAAATTATAAATCCCATCCCGCCTCCTGGATCTCGACACCCTATCATTACTCGTTGTCTCATTTCTGATATTCCCCATGACGCCTCAGACCTAGATTGGTACACTAATACCCAGTTTTAATTTCACGTACATATATATTATGTTTGGCGCCGGAGGGACTAGCACCCATAGCCTCGCGGCTTGCCTAACACGAAAGGACTCCTGCCTGTACAATAATTATTAATCAAGTGTATAAACACCTTGTGTTATACAAGCCTTTAATTCATATAATTTCGTATTTTTTTTTTTGGTTCGACAGCAACAGTTGGGGGTGCATTCGGCGCCATCAATGTAAGACTGCATCGAAGGAGCTCGAGTGCACTTGACGGGACTGAGATTACGGCCACTCTCAATGATCTATTTAAATTAGCATCTCGGATTCCAAAACAAAATTTTAATGGCAGCTTGGTGTTGCAATTAAAGTACAATTATTTCTCGTTTCTTGTACTTGTTGTTATTCCTTCTGAGTTCTTAAGAAACCCAAACACTGGTGCCTCCTCGAATGCGCATAATAAACTCCAGAGTGGGGAGAGTGGGCGCTATTGATATGATGTCCCGTGCCTTGTACGCACTTGTTGTATTCGGACTGGTTTGTTTGTTTTTTTTTTTGTTCTTCGGGAGACGTTCTTTATCCGAGTCATCAACCGTGAATACAAAGCATGCCACCGTGGCACAACGTGCAACATGACCAGGTGCTGCTGTGCTTACACTGTGCTCGACATGAATATAAAATACGAACGTTGACTGCAATCGCCCCACCTCATTCTCGTCATCATTAGCACACACCTCACTCAGACTGCTACTGGTCGAAGACTCGAATGTCAGGAAGGAATAATCTAGGCCTGAAGGTTGTCGCATTTGGGCCTGACCACCCAACTCATAGCAGGGTTCCATGGCCTGAGTATCAATGGTACTATTCAGTAGGTATTTATTATAATCATCGTCACCAGTCTCTCACCGTCAAATCGTTGTTTAGTGCCCCATTTACCTCCCAAATACCGTTATCCATCACCTCGAGTCCAACATCCCAGTCCCCAAAGCTGAAACCAACCTTATCAAAGAGCTCCGAAGCACTGTGAACCTGCAAATTCAGAGACACGAAGATGAAATTGAAGCCCTGAAAAGCCGCATAAAATATTTGGAAAAACAATGCGGGGCACTGAAGAAAACGTCCTGTGCATACGACGTGATGCTTTCGCCTTTCAGGCGACTAACTCCTGATGTTTTGCATGAAGTGGCATTATATTTTAAACCAAGCAAATACCCTTTTCATGACATGAAAATTCGCACATTTACATCCTCGAACAAGCATACCCCCTCTACCCTGGCGAGAACATGTTCAATGTGGCGTTCAACGGTTCATAGCATGTCCGCCCTCTGGCGCCATATTCATGTTGATGTCGAGAACCTCGCCCGCTGGGTTCGTACCAGTGCTCGGCGGTCTGGGTACTGTGAAACGCTTATGTCGCGCATGAAAGCCTTTGCAGAACTGTCCAAGTCGCAACCTTTGTCCATACAGCTGGATTGGGGCCCCCATGACCACGCGAACGCTCGTAATGATCCCGCTCATAATGGCCTTCGAGATATTCTGGCTTCGATCATCACATGGGCGCCCGAGCGCCTAACAAAGCTTCTTATCCAGACAACTGACCTTTATGGGGTCTGGCACGCTATTGGTCAGCAACGTTATCCGTGCAACCAGCTTCTTAATGTGGAGACTTTTATGGTGCTTCAAACTGGGGAATTCGATGCACCTGAACATATCATTTCCGGTAGCGAGCTCGACAATGTTTCGCAGATGTTCCCCAAACTCCGACATTTGTGGTTGGGTGATCAAGCAGAATTGGATGGCAATTTCCTGACACGAGACAGTCTTTCCCTCCGCGTTCCAGAACCATTTTGCTCATTAACCACAATGTACTTCCGAACTGAATTCTCCTTAGAGCAGGCCATCAATCTTCTTACCATGTGTCCTCGACTAGAGTGGGTCTCACTTCAGATTTCTGGAATCTGTGATGACGGCAACATGGTTCCACCACGCGTCGCTCACGAAAATCTGAAGGAAATGCATCTTACGGTGACAAGCGTTGGGGACACTGAAGCTCCCATCCTGCAAGTCTTCAGCAAGATTCGATTCCCTAAGCTCACCCTTCTGCGCCTCAATCTTGAAACCCCGTTTATGACGATTGACTCGACATCCAATCAAGAGCTTCAGGATCGTTTTCACCCACGGCAATTTATCGACACCTTTCCCTCCCTTCAGACGCTCGAAGTATATACCTCGGAATGGGATTATCATGATGGCTGGATGGAGCCTTTCTTCCATTCAAGTAGCATTATCCCGCTACTCTTGTCAGCGCCCTCGATTACGGTTTTCTCTTTTGCTTCCTGGGCCCAGCATCTGGGACACATCATTCCAATTTTGCAATTTATCAAGCAATCGGACACATCCGTCCTTCCCAATCTGCAGTCACTGTACATTGGGTACCGCAATCGTGCAAGGGACATGGAGGAGGGATATGAGGATATCGAAGCCTTGTGGGTTCCTCCCGACTTGGGAGCAACTTATAGCCCGTCTGGCAAAGTCATAGACTCGGAATCCGCAAGTTTAGTTTTTGGACGGCTTGCCAAACTCAAACATCGCGTCAGGATTATAGCGGACTATGATTCCTTTGATAAATCCCCCTTGATGTCCTTTGAACAAAAGCTCCGACGTGATTACAATATGGACATACCCTTCGAGGTTATAAATTCTCGAGCTGAGGACGCTAGCACGTCTCCATGTCACCATTGTCTCATTTCAGATGTTCCGCCTTACGTCTCATATCTCAATTGGTACAGTAATACCCATTTCTAATTTCTAATTTTATTTTTGGCACCGGAGGGTCTGGTACCCGTAAGTAACCGTCGACGTCTAACTACCGAAGCCACATGAAACGATAGGTACAAAAATTAAGCGACAAATATTTAAATTCTGTGTTATACAACTCTTTGATTCATACAATTTCATACGTTTTGTCCTGATTGAGAGTAGGAGATGGGCTGCACCTAGCGCCATCGATGCGAGACTGTGAAGTACTTGGGAGCGACTGGACTGAGTTATGAAGTGTACTTGATGTGTAATTGTCAAATGACCGTGTTGAGCAAAAGCGATGATCTGTACCGGGGAGGGCAAGATATTGTCGCCCATGACTGTCAAGACTCGGAGTCATAAGTGCTGGAAGCGGGTATGTAGGGTATCGCACGCTAAGAGAGGCGTGACTATCACCCAAATGCGTACTACGGGCGCTTGTCGACGCTGTACGGATACCGGAAGGCTTCCATAACTCGTAAGCAGTTATGTTGGTGCTGGATGATATGCTCCTTGTTGTTCCATTCTGTGATTCGCAACTAGATGGCGTTTCATTGCGCTTTGTTTGGGATGTGACACCGAGGGAGCTCAGGTCCGGACCATTTGCTGGGCTTCGAAGTACTTCTGCGCAAAGCTCTTTCCACTGTGTCGTATACGCATATGTCATGTATGAGAAGCTATGATCATATACCCCCTCGCAATACAAGGCTAGGACGTGCACCAAAGAGTGGAACGACCTGGCCAGAAGAGGCGCCCTTCGTTGCATTGGCGCCCAGTCGGTGAAATGAAACCTAGAGGCAAGCACCTTGGCACATCGAAGTAAGCGAGGAGTCTTGAGAGATTGCCTGTACGCGGAAGATAACTTTTCGGTCATCTTGTCAAGAACCAATTCGAGATCTGCAAGTAGGGCCAACCCCTTGCTGGTAGGGTTTGCGTTGAAGGCGAGAAAGAGCGACGCGACGTGGACGACATCCATGAGGCCACATAGGACGGGCTCTTCTTCGGACATGGAGGGAATAGCACCTGGTAACTCTCCCCCTTCAGCGGTGATAGCGTTTAGATGGGCTGAGAGTATCTGGATGATCTGTTCGACGATATCTGATAAGATGAATAGTACCGTTAATGGGCGCCTATGTTCTGTAAAAAAAAGGTTTAATACCTAAAGCAAAATCATGCGGGATAGATTTCATGGCCTTGACGTCCTTCAGAAGAGAGGGTACAAAAAGTGGGCCTGGATGGGTATCAATGACTGTTCGAGGGCGCAGAGACATGGAATCGCGTTGGGGACCATCATATATATCGTCCCAGGTAGAGTGGACAAACACATGCGCCGTGACGCGCACGAAAAGCTCAAGTTGGCGAAGGCGAAACACGTGAAGTTGGCTCGTAGCGCGGATAGTCTGGGGAAGGCGGCTTAGGAAGAACATTTCGTTTTCTTCTTTGACCATCGAGGGGGAAGGGGGATTGAGGTACGGGCCTTTGCGGGTACCTTCATGTGCAAATAACCATGGTGGGAGACCCCGTGTCATTAGGTGCAACAACTCGTCTGTAATCACAGATGGATCGAGTCTTTGGAAGCAATGGTAAATCGCCGTCGCCGTGGATTCTCCGACAACTCGACTGCTGAGGATACGGGCAATGCCTCGAGCGGCATCATAGTCGGTACCGTGGGTGCCTTTATGGAAATAGTTGGGTGATGCTCGAGAGGTTTGAGTCGCAGATCGCTGTCTTTCCTCAAGCCACAGGTCATCGAATTCGTCCCAATTGTCGATGGTTCCAAGGTATTTAAGGTGAAGCGTGACTGCAAGTCTGTCAATAACTTTCCAAAATATCGTGTCAACCCTTAACATCTGGGAAAGCCAAAGAATGGGAGCCATTGGTACCAACAAAGTTTGCACTATGATGGAGCCAACCCAGTTAATGATTAGTCGGACAGGTCTTGATGTCAGTAGTCGTAAGAACGCCCACGATTGAGGAGACTTATACGGGCAATGGAGGGGTGGATCCGAAATCGGTAATCCAGATTTGTTGATGAGCCAAAAGCTCTGAACAGTTGGAAGGATTGTCGTGATCATCTGAAACGCCATGGCTAAACCTGCCAATATCATAACAGGAAGCGCGACTATTTGGTTAAGTTGCCAGAGGAAATCCATCAGGCCGAGGAAAAACAAAACGACCGCCAACTGAAGGATTTGGGGAAGGCCTGCAATGATCTGCGGGGCGTACCATTTGTCGAACGATTCGGCCCTCAAGTTACGGGTGGCGAACAATTTTTTCGGGGAGGATGATGATGGGTACCGTTGATACTCCCTTAGCCACTGTAGCGCTACTGTTCCAACGAGTACGACGATAAGACTGAGAACAAGACTGGAGAACCAGCAGATGTTGGTTCGGATCGATGACCCTGACGGCGAATCGCTATCACCGGGCCAGTACTCTTCCGGAATGCCGGCGCTCCCAGCGTTATTAATAGCATTGGGAGATTGTAGTTGTACAAGTTGTGAAAGCAGCATGGCAATGTCGTGCTCTGGGTCTGGTTGCAGGTCGTCGTAGGTCTGCACCACAAAGGCAGTTACTACAGCAGAGAATAGACCAGACTAATATAAAGATAGGGTTAAAATATCAATACTAGTAAAGCACATGTAGGATGAGGATGAGTGCACATACGAAGATGAGCAGGTTTTGAATTTCGTCTTTCCATGCTTCACATTGTTCCCTGTCTTCCTCCATCAGCGGTTTCAAACATGTGTCCCAGGGGTCTCCCTCCGCGCTAGGGATGGTATTAGGACCACGACTTTGATTCCCACACCGCCATAGCTTGCTCTGTCATAAACATACGTTTAGAGACGTTTTGAATCGTCGATAGTGCTACGGCATATATAATATTATTCACCTTGATTGGCTCTTTCGCCGATCGCAAAGATTCGTATGGGTCCATATCATCAGTGAGCTCAGGTTCAGGTGTAATAACGCTAGCACAGGTATCGGTGGACATGGAGGGCTACAGTTCGAGACTTACAAAATTCTGAATCTCGAGAAGAATTAGCAATTATTTCTTGTGCTGTACATATGTATCGCTACACACATAACGATCATCGGACTACTTTCACGGCGATCATCAAAGAGATCATTTCTTGGATGACACAGCGCCCAAGAGAGTTCAAGATTTGGTGGAGGCAACGTCGTCATCTAGACGCTGTATCCTATATTTAAGTGCCACATGCATTCTGAGCTATCAAGGCGGTTCAAGTTGGACGTTTGACATAGATTCCAGCTCACTTGAGCTCCATATTAATATGGTGGCAGTCCAACATGAAGTACAGCAGATTTCTCCGGGCCAAGAACTCGAGTATTTGATCACAGACTGTAGCTGCACAACCATACAATACTATATTTCTTGGTCAGGCTCACTCAAGATATGTATTTGAGCTGGTACATAATATTGCAAGGTGTGGATTTAAGTATATATACGGCTACCGATGCCGCTGGCAATCTGGAAAGACACAGTTGACCGATGACCGGTGAAAATGTTCTCAGACGATATCGTGGAAGGCTTTTTACTCTGGGGAAGTGATGCACTGGCATAATGTACATGTCAATCTGACGTTTTGTAGATCTTTGATGGAATGCTATGCATGTCCTGATCTGGTGAGTTGGCGGGCTGAGCCTTATCAGAAGTTGATGGGAGCTTGAGGATCTATCATTAGAACTGATTATATACGCTATATGATGTACATGTTATACAAATCCAGGAGAAAAAAAATTATTGTTTGCTTCTAATATACCCACATGGGTTGCATGAATTCTTCAAAATCGAAGCCTGAGGCATGTGTTCGCAACGACGTACTATATTGCAGCTGGGCTAGGGGGTCTTGCCAGAGTCATGTGGTGATATTAAGACCACCTCTCCACACTCACCCGTTCATATCCATTGCGCGAATGCTTTAGCAGAGCCAAAGAAGCTCACGATATGAACTTCTTCGTGGACCGGTGAAGAAAAGTGTCGATATAGCAGAATTTCAAATAAATGAGGCGACGCCATCACGTGGTTGACGCGTCTTGCGCGCTTTAGCCTGCCCTAAATGATTGGTAAGTTGTTGATTGTCCGAATTTGGAAGGTATTGACCGTGAGTCTAAGTAACAGCAGTCAAGCTTTCAGGGACGAGGCAACTTGAATTCGACCATTGCTGGTCGTCGTCGACCGTGATGAGCAGCAATCCATCCGACATATGGTCCCCCGACCAGGGGACCACAACGTATACTACTGATACTTTCTCACCTTCTAGATACTCATATTCTTCACATTCAGGTGAGCATGGCTTTACTGCAGAATACAAGAGTTGTTGACAAGAGACCATGAACAGGCTCTCAACGTTTTTCTTCAGATGGAGATGATTCAGCGGGGCACACACGACGCCTACGCGTGTCACCTTCTCCTTCTCAACAAGACGACGTGGATGATGATATGTACACAGAGGGAGATTCTATCGATGAGGTGGACAACGCCCTAAGCAACTTGGACGACGAGTATGATGATACAGAACATGCTGGGTCTGAATGGTCTCATGGGTCATATTCCTCAGCTGGACCTACGTTTTCCTCGGCCACTGGAACTTTCACGTACTCTGGGAGTTATACAGGTTCCCCATCATTCGTTTCTCTCCCCACATTTTCCCCCAGATCACCCATTCCCCAAATCAACCCGCGTCTGAGTCGCATTTCAGAAAGAACGGAAGAGTCGCGAGAAGCAACGCGTCCTACGTCCGCTGCACTGTCTGCCACACGTGGGGGAAATCCCACTCCAGAAGCAGCGCGCCGCTTGTCGGGACTTGGTGGCATCACACCGAGTCACTCACGTTCTTCTACGGATCCTAGCTCTGATCGTACTCTGCCACCGCCAGGTCGGCTGAGTGAGCTAAGGGCTGTCTTCGAAAGCCAGCCCACCACGTCAGGTCATTCGCGTACCACCTCGAGCCCTGCGTATCGTTCTTCTAGTCCCATGTTTGGAACAGGCCCAACCACGACGACGGGCTATACTCAAGGGACGACAAGTTATGGGTATAGCTCTCGGCCATCATCACCCTCCAAGTCTGCCAGTTCCTCGGGATCGTATACCAACACGGGTGGTGAGAGGTCCCTCCTTTCACCGCCACCAACGCGGACATCCGGCTTTCGCTCAACGCCAAGTCGTACCACCGAAGGAGATTACACCCCGTCTTACACAGCAACCCCTAGCAATTTCTCCCGCACCACTAATACTTGGACCAACACACGCTCAGTAACTCAAACTGGTTCATACACCACGCCTGTGTCAGAATCCAAAGGTTATACGGATTCTGATACCTATACTCAAACTTCTGTCACTCCAACCTCTGGATTTCAACGCACCCAAGGCTCCCCAAGGTCACCTTTGGCATCCGTTCGTAATGTCATCGCTTTATGGAAAGAGCGGACCCCAGCTGGGCCTCGAGGTGAACGGTCGGCTGCTGGTTCAGTATCATCCGCTTCCCCGCCGCTACCTGGTCAGTCCGAAAATGATGGATTGTACGGTGTTCGCAGGAGGGTGGAAAGTGCCCGCGCTAGACTCAGGGAGTCTAGACAAGTTAGCAATCCCAATCTTACCCCAACCAGGCCAGGTTCCGGAGATGCTGGCGAAACTTCCAGTGTTACTAGCAGGAGGAGCAGGAGAAGTGGAATCTTCCCTCCAGGATTTGACATTAATGAATTGACGACGTATGCTCAGAGCAGTGAACCCGTAAGTGTTTTTGGTTGAGTAATCATTCGTTGTCTAACACAATTATGCAGCCCCTTCATATCGGACTCTTGTGGTACCTGAACGTCCATGCTTCACCTCCGTATCGCTGGCAGAGATGCCAAGCACTCCTTTACCCACACATGCTTTTGCTTTCGTGGCTCGCACCTGAAGGAGGACGGGGAATTGTTGCATTGGATCTTCTAAACTGTACCAACGTGCAATCAGCCCTCTCACCAACGCAAGAAGGCGCTCGTGACGACGTTGGGACAATTGCGGCTCGTCAGCAATCCGATGAGGTCAATGGACAGCGCGTTCAAGATGTGCTTGTGCCGTTCCATATGATGTATGCTGATGGCGTGGAAAGGCTAGCTGCCGAAAGTTTATTGGAGAGGCGAAAATGGGTGAACAGACTTTGGTTCGTGATATCAATATGGTTTTTCTCATTTTACTGAAACTGACCTGAATAACAGGGAGGCCGTTAACAGGCCCGTGGCAGTTCCGGATTCAATTTCTGTTACTCGATCTCCAACGGGTTCTATAAGGACTATCCTGTCCATGGATAGTAGCGACAGTCGCGTCAGCAGCGGATCTCGGTCTACGGTTTTCGTTCCCCCTCTCAGCACCCTCCCGGATATCTCGGATTTCCAATCGAGTACCTCTGGGTTATCACGTCAATCATCTCTTTTGTCGTCATACCACTCTGGAACTGTTGATGATACCGTTATTCAAAATCAGGAATACGTCTACCGCGGCGATCCTCGTGCGATCACTCAAAGACGAAATTCTCGCCGTCGCAGTGGCTCAATGACCGACCTCGATGAAAGTTTCAAGTCTGCCGTTCATCGTGCTAGGTAAATTTACGAAATTCCAACTTTGACAATTGAGACTAAATGTGTATTTTTAGGGGTGTTTCCGGAATGTTGGGAGGTTCCCCAGTGACCGTTTCGAGTGGTTCATCTCTTGGAAAAAATATTTTTGTGACACCACCACCCAGTCTCACGCGCAGCTTTGAACGATCACGGTCTGAAAGCTCTGAAGATCAGTTTTTCAGTGGTTCTGAGGGAAGGAGGTCCAATATCTCTTCGACGTACTTCTCTCCGGGATCAAGCACCGCATTCCGCACAACGGCTCTTGACTCAGCTTCAGCCTCTGCTTTCACACCTGCAACGACAGACACTAACTTGGCACCTTCGACCTTCAACTCCACCTTCCGGCTCACCGACTCCAACACGTACAGGAGTGGAGATTCCGAGTCCGACGTGTCTTTTGCGGATTCCCCTTCGACATTGTCACGTGCCCGCGAGATCAGGCGACGTGTTGCTGCTACAACGAACACGGCAAGATCGTATACTTCCGGGTATCTGACTGAAGGTTCGCAGACTGAGCGCGATGACGACGACGCGAGTAGCAGAAGAAGTCGAACGCCAACGGAGACATACACCTACACGCCTGATAGTCGTGATAGCAGGGATGACAGATCGCTGAGCGGCTACAGCAGGAGTGATGATGGAAGCAGTTACTTGGATAGCAGGAGTCGTACACCGACAGGCAGCTACACGGGCAGCTATACCGGCAGTGATAGGACGAGGAGCAGTTATACTGGGAGTTACACGGGATCTGGAACAGGCAGTTACAGTGGAAGCAGGAGTGGTACTGGCAGCGGCAGCGGCAGCTATACAAACAGCGGAAGTTACACCCCCGGAAGTGGAAGTTACAGTCTTGGCTCTGAGCGATCCCCAGTTCCTGTTACCAGTGAAGTTGGAGGTTTCACTCCCATCTCTTCCAGTGAGACTGGGTATGATGTTTGCACTTCGTCAGACTTCACAGAGTTCACAAGGCCTACTCTTACGACGACGAATTCGCTTACGGTCACGCCTGTTCGACAACCAGTCGCCGTTCCTGCTTCCGTTGAGGTTCTCTCAGATGCTGCCTCAGAGAAGTATCTGACAGCCTCTCAGGCAAGTACTGAGTTCAACACGGCTCCTGGACTATCGTCTCGTGCCTCCCTTTCGTCATTCAAGTCCTTTGACACCATCCCCTCCCTTCCTGGATCGGATTATGGTACAGCGTCTTCAGGATCCTTGGGATACAGGACAGCTTCTGAGCCTGGTATGGAGACTGAGTACAGGACAGCCTCGGAACCCTCTGAACCATCCCCTGGTTCGGACTACGTCACATGCGAGGTCTGCCCTACAATTCCCTCCGAGGCCAGCACGCCAACACTATCGAGTCTCCACCTTTCGGAGCCCGACTTTGATGTAGCCCCTAGTGTTGTGGATATTCCTGCTCGTCTACCTGTTATTCCTACACCGGTGTCGACCATTTTCTCTCTGCCGCCGGAGGATGTCCCATTGCCTGATTCGTTGCCTCCACCTCCCTCGGTGTCTCTGCCATCGTCGCTTAGCCCTTCACCTCGTATGTTGAGCCCTCTTCCGCCATTGCCCCCATCGTCGGTCTCTTCTAGCACCATCTCCTTGGGCCCAGCGTCTGTGCCCCTTCCGTCGTCAGTCTCTTCTAGCACAATCTCACTATCCCCATCGTCTGTGCCTCTTCCGTCGTCGGTACCGTCGCCAGCCTTCTCGCCGGGCTCTTCTAGCACAATCTCATTGTCGCCATCATCTGTGCCTCTTCCGCCATCAACTGCGGCGACTCCAGTGCCTCGAGTGTCACCATCCATTTCTCTAGCAGGGTCCATCACCCCTCGAGTCGAGTCTCCACCACTGCCACCACTGCCGGCAGACACAGAAATATCTTCTCCCACTGAGTCTCCATCTTTGCTCTCTGAGCGATCTCTTCCAAGAGAACCTAGCATAGCTCCCTCTTCATTGACCCCGTCTCTCTCAGCAACCCCTACGCCGCTTGAGGCATCGTTGGATTACGGAGATGCGCCTACTCCCAGCTCGCTTCAGATGCCCACATCATCTGAGGTTTGGAGTGATCATGAAAGTGATGACGAGCCATCTGAAGAAGACACCATCAGCTTGAGCAGGCTTCCCTCTTTGCCTGCGTCAACTCTGGGAACATCATCTTTGGCGACACCTTCGTCACTGGTTGTTTCCTCTGTTTCTACTGCATCTACGTTGCCACCATCCACGCCTGCTATGTCAGAGCCAGTGCCGCAACCACGACCAAGACCCCAGCCACGACCACAGCCAGTAGGACGGCGCCCAATGACGCTTTCAAGCAGTGCAGGGATGACGACGCTGACTCAAACGTCATCGTCGATTCCTCTGAGTCCTCAGCCATGGGCTGCTCAGACTGACATTTCATACGATTCCTCGGTCTTGCAACCCTCGCCTTCAATGAGATCCCTATCTCTTCAAGATCCTCCTGATTTTTCAATGGAGACGTCCTTCCTTCGCCCCAGTGGATCGCCATCTTCTGCTGATAGGTTGAGTACCATTCCGCCGTCTCCACTGACGATGACCCAGCCGGCAATTTCTCTTCCGTCATTGACGCCCATTGCTATGCTGCCTCAGTCATTGTCCTCACTCACAGACGCAGAGACTCCATCGAGTTTGGATTGGATTTCGGACTCGTCGAGTTCCCTGGGAAGGACTCTTTCGACGTCTTCCGCGTCGTCAAATCTCTCTCAGTCGTCTTTGAGTTCGTCGGTCTTGGAATCTGGTTCGGAGTTGGGCCAATTCGAAATCCCAGAGCAGGAGGAGGAAGTAGGAGTGGCTTTATCTGATATATCCACTGAGCCTTCCCTGTTGAGTACGGCTTATGAGCGTGTAGGTCCCCTTTATTTTTTAGCCTGTCATTCGTAGCTCACGAACTTTATTTCCAGCGCATAACTACACCCATTCCTCCTAGTGAGGTTCATGTGACGCCAGCTCTCTCTGCTGTGTCTGGAACAGTGTCCACACCCCAAGGCAGTGGTGCCACAGAGCAGTCTAGTTTGAGGACAGTTCCATCGCAGAGCTCAGTTATTACTGAACGTGATCTTGGTCGTGACATTGATCGTCTCGTTGACGAATTGCACGAATATGATCAAGCTCGCGCACATGAGAACCAGGCTCTCTCCGCTAATGTACAAGCTCTCCGTAATGAGCTCAAGGATCTGACAGAGTTCCTTCAGCGTTCTCCGACGCCTTCGTCGCCGTCTGTCGTTGTGGTGCAACGAGGACCCAGCCCCCGTCGCGTCGCAGCTGTCACAGAGGGTGTTCAAGTCAGTCCACCTGTTGAACCCATTATCGAGATACCACGGGAGACACCTGTGGTTATGGCTCCCATTATTCCCTTCCCAACAGCTCAAATACCAGACCGCCTACATCCTCTTGGGCCACGACACATTGAGGATTTGCCTGTGATGGGAGAGGGGGCTGTTGCTACAGTCATGCGTGCAACAAGCAATGCAAGCACTACTATCAGTCAGGAATCAATGTTAGACTCGTACCATTCGGATGACGATCTTTGGGAAGACGAAGAAGTGATATCGGAGGTGACGCCGCGTTGGTCAATCAGCGAAGAAGAGGAGGAGGTAGAGGATGAGGATGAAGAAACGGAAACCGATGACTCTACGGATTCATCCACCATGGAGGAGTCTACCAGCATCAGCGAGTCGTCGAGCCCACATACACCGAGTGCCGTTCAATCTGATAATGTGACTATCACTCAACCGGCCGTGCCCGACATTCTTCAAGACTCATTGGCAGCAATCCAAGACAAGCTCCGTGCATTGGAAGACGGTCAAGGGTTCACCAATGGGCTCATCAAGGAGCTCCAGGATCGCCCAAGCACCCCTCCACCTACGCAACTAGACCCTCGGCCTGAATTGGTCGAAAGGCTAGATCGTATCGAAGGGTTAATCCACAACGTCCTTGAGCAAAGCAGGATGCCACCTCCGGAACGAGCACCTTCAATGCCCATTCCTACCCCTGCCCCTGCTCCATCTGAGTATCCTACTGAGCCTGCCACACATAGCCAATATGTTAAGGCAGCCACTGACATTATCGACTCGCTCTCTGACACCAGCTCGCTTGGACGTTTGGGCTCTATTCTCCGACATCTACCTGCTGAGTCTTCTGAACCTCACATGCCATCTCCACTGCGCCCTCATGCTGGACCGTCAATTGCTGAGCGACTGACTGATATTCTCTCATCTCAGATGAAAATGGAGGATATCAGCGTTGAACATCCACCGCGCCTCGTCCCTTTCACCTATGTCCCAGCAGAAAGGGGTCAACGACCTCGAAGCCAGAGCCCGTCATCACTTGATCTGCCACCCCGTTCGCGCTCTGTTCCTGTATACGCGCCTGTTGTCGTTCAGCCTTTGAATATTCCTCATATTCGTCGCACAGGGGTGCCTCGGGCAACACCGTCCCGCGGCGAGCGTTCTGAAGCACCAAGTCGTCCGCAGACTACTGAACCACAACACAATGTTCATGCAATCCGTCGTCCTGAGCAAGAAGCACCGCTACCAGTACCAGATCGTCTACGTTATAAAGGACCCCCTCCAAGACCTATCTTTGTGAGTAGAATTGTGCCTTGCTTCATGTTCATTGCTCACTGCTTTGGAGCAGGAATATCATGCTGGACCTCGCTCTGAGACGGCCCCACCCCCTGGTTCCATTCGCCCATCTCAGACGTGGTACAGGCCTGGCCGTGACTCAGGTCGACACGAATCCAGACCGGTGAGTATTGACATCTCTCAGTTTCTCCAGGTCTTGACTTTGGTTGGTAGGCTGCGACTCGACCTTCTGCTCCACCGGGCCCCCCAGGACCTCCTGGAGGTCCCGGAGGCCAACCCTCAGGTGGTTCTCAATTGCCAGGCATGCCTCAACCGCCATCGCGCGCCGATACAATTCGTTATATGCCCATGCCCCCTGGACCGGTCAGTTTTAGTTTATCAATTATGTTCTCTTGACTGATACCTTGAATAGGTCAACGTTCAATTACCACCTTTGTTTGATTCCCTCATGGAAATATTACGAGTTTGTGCTTTCTTTAATTTTTTCTGCATCTGAGGTTAACACAACTTGAACAGGAAAACCGATTGGCACAGCTCGCAACGGTTGAACAGCAGCGCGAATTGATGCGGTATATGGGTGAGCTTAACGGCTGGCTAGGTAGAGATGTTCAAGACCGTAGGACTGAGCTCGGTGGTGTCCTTGCTCGGGTGGATCAACTCAGTCAAGAGTTGCGCGCCCTCCGTATGCAACGTGGTATGTAACCATTCTTTTGTTGTCGCAAGGACATTTATGTTCATTATACTCACCCTATGCATTCATAGCGGGCCAACGCTCACCGACAACAACGTCGACTGATGATAGTGCCCCAACTATTATCAATATGCCAATGCCAATGCCTGTTCCCACTCAACAAGTTATGCATGGACCGCCACCACGTACGTTCCAAGAATATCCTCCTACTGGGGTAATTCCTCCAGTAATTCCCGACCCATCCGCCTATCGACCAACGCCTATGGGTCATCCGGGACCCGTCATTCCCGCCGCCCCACCCCATCCCCAGGATATATATGTTGTTCAGCAACCTGGGATGGCAGGCCACCCACCAGGCCACCCACCACGCATCCCAACTGAGGGGTTTTATTCGACACCAGGTCCAGGGCCGCAACAGACAAGACCATCTCGCCCATCCTCACAAGCGACTGTGCCCCCCTTCATCCCAGATTTCCAGGATGACGACGCTGTTACAACTAGTACAGGCCCTCCACGGAGCAGGCCAACAACTCCCGCGCTTCCTGTACCTGCTCACGGGCATCTTCCTCCAGACATTATTGCAATTCCTCCCAGTGCGAGTAGTAGTGAGGATATGAGTACTCGACCAAGTGTTAGTCATAGGCGACACACTCCGCCCGACCATGCACCAAGCAGGCCATCGAGTAGGCATAGCAGACATGATGCTCATACACCTGGTCGAAGGCGCACTCCCTCTGATGAGTATTATGATGATCGTCGAGGGCGAAGACGGCGACCTAGCTCCCGTCACGGGCGTAGTAGGAGCCGAAGCGAGTCCTATTCACCTGATCGCAGGAGTGGGCGGAGGTACTCAAGGGACTCCAGACCAGATCTTCGGGTAGCCAATCCATCTGTGGTGCCGCCCACGCCTACAGGCGGTCAAATGCAGCAACCGACAGTTATTTATGCACCACCACCCACTGTTCATGTTGTTTCCCCCTCAGCTCCTTCGCGTCGATCAAGTCCCCGCTCAGATCGCGACTATCATGACAATCTCGGTCCACATCATCAACCTCCGCCTACCGTTATCATTCAGCAACCACCTCAGCAGCCATCTCAAATGATGCAACAGCCAGGCCAACCTGTTGTGATTCAAATGCCACCCTCACCTGTTCCCCATTCGCAAGGTCCACCAGTGATGCCGTATGTTCCTTCGCACGCAACAGATTCGCCAATGCCGATGCCAATGACACCCGGAATGCCTATGACTGGCGTACCAATGTCGCAGCCTGGTATGCCAATGACAGGCATGCCAATGACGGGTGTGCCAATGTCAGGTGTACCAATGACTATGCCTGGTGTTCCTATGACCATGGGTCCAGGCGGGGTAGCCGTTCCTATTCCGGGCACCGCGATGCCTGGCCCCATCATCATTCGTAGTGATAGTCCAACGTCATCTAGGTCAAGACGTCGTTCAAGGAGTAGCTCGAGGAGAAGGCGCCATACGCCTCCTCCAGCACCGGCACAAGCTCCTGCCCCAATTATTATCGGTGATACCTCTCGACGCCATTCCCGTTCTAGGTCGCGTTCTCGGTCAAGATCGCCATCCCGCCATCACTCTTCGTATGCCCCTCCTCCAATGACGCAGCCACCAGTCATTCTGCAACCGACACAAGGACCGATGATGCAGCCAGGGCCTATTATCATGCCACAAACTACACCTCCCCGTCGTCGTAGTCGAAGTCGTAGTCGCAGTCGCAGTCGTAGTCCGGATAGGGTGATTCTACAACAGCCCCCTCCCGCTATGCCGACGTTCCTTCCAAGTGCACCAATGTCGCATACTCCACAACCTCAGACCGTTATAATGCCAGGTGCGCCTGCTGTTCCTGCCGTTGGTATGGTGCCCGGGATGCCTGGAATACCCGGAATGCCTCTCATGACACCCACCATTATGAGACAAAGAAGTCGGTCAAGCTCGCGGAGTCACCGCCGGCGAACACCCCCGCCTCAACAGCCCATCATTATACCTCCTGCACCAGTGCCGACAACACATGGCAGAGGTCGTTCACGCTCTCGATCTCGTAGTCCTGGTCATAGTCGAAGGCATCGACACTCCCGAGATCGAGATGATAGTAGAAGCCCTGACCGCCATCATCGTCGCCGCTCACCGTCTCCTCGTCGATCCCCGCCACGAACTCATGCCCCCAGCCATTTACCTACCGGTTATGCTCCTACAGGTATGCCCATGACAGTTGTGCCCCAATTGCCCCCAGGGTCGATGGGCCGCTACCCAACGCACCAACGAAGTTTGTCTCCACGCCGACGCTCCCCGACGCGTGTTGAAGTTGTCCGGGATCCCAGGACTCATAGATCTCCAGATCGTCGACATAGTCCTGGTCGTCGCTATTCTCCTGAAAGGCATAGAGATAGGTCTAGGTATTCGCCGGAGAGACGACGATATTCACCGGAGAGGCGCAGACGTTCGTCAGATAGGTATGGCAGGCGCTCGCCTGAACGCGATGGTGGTCGTTATTCTCCTAGAAGGTCTCCAGAGAGAGGCCATTATTCTCATCCCAGGGATACCCGGTATCGATCTCCGGATCGTGGAGGTCGACGCTATGCTGGAGGTCGTGGACGTGGAGATACGCGCTCGCCTCCGAGTCGCGATCGCCATGGTAGAGGGCGTGCAAGGTCATATACACCTTCCGCCAGAAGTCACTCGTTCTCTCCTCGCCGCCCTCGCCGTAGCAGAACAGGCTCACCAGGATATGGGCGATCTCGCTCAGCGACCCCCACACGTATACCTGGACGCCCCCCGACAGGGTACGCGCGTTCCTACAGGGATGATGAGAGAGATTCTCCTCCTTACAGAATAACTGTCCCCTCAAGGCATGAGGATTCTGCTCGTCGTGGTGGCCCATCGGATGCACACCGTCCACCTACAGTGATCCCATTCTACCCTAGTAGGCCACCGACTGAGAGACCGCATTCAGGTTAGTTTCTGCTCACTTCAATCTGACTTCATTACTAAACATTGTATAGTTGCAGGATCTCATCAAGATTACGATCTCCATAGTCCTGTTCCCCAAATTGCGATTGTTCCTGGGTCATCAAGGCAACATTCTCCTGCGCCTACTGCTCGCACTGAACAGGAACCCACGCATGCCATTCCCATACCAGCTCGCATGGGCACACCTATGTCCTCAGCAGGTGCTTCTCGACCCCCTAGTACACAGCCGTCGGCAGCTCCTATTTCTATGGGAAATGTTGGGGCGCAAGCACCGCCTGCAACAAAAAGGCAAGCCTCCGCAAGCTCTCAAGGAACGTTGACACCGCCTCCTACCGCGCCCAGAGCTCCTGGTGCCCCTATTGCTCATATCGCCCCAACACCATTTTCGTTTGGTGAAGCCGATGCTGCTCGTGCGCAACTTGACGAGTTGAGCAATACGGCACATCGCCTGCAAGAAACTGCTGATGCTGTTGCCGAAGCTGAAAACGCCAGGGAGGTTATTTTCCAGGATCAGGAACTTAAGCGCCAGCAAGTATTCGAGGAGCGAGAGAGGCAGAGGCAGGCAGAGCTTGAAGCTCGTTTGGAGGCTGCTCTGAGTCGATTACCCTTACCAAGCACACTCGATGTCCCCCCCCACACACTCGATGTCCCCCAGATCGAATCCCGGCCTGCAAGTATCCACAGCGTGGGAGATGATTTGGCTGATAAGGTGTCAATCGCAGACTCCATTCGTCTGGCGAGCCGTGCAGCAAGTATCCACAAGGAGGAACTATTACAAATTGTATCCGACGAGCGAGAGGAAGCCGCCGAGGCGCGTCGCGAGAGTGAGGCACTGCAGAAGAAAAATCTTGACGAGCTGAAGGAGAGTCATGCGCGATTGATTGACGAGAAGGATAACAGAATTAAGGAGTTGGAAGAGGAGCTGGCCAAACTTCGAGGAGAGTTTGAGGCGGATAAGCAGCAGCGATCTATGCAGGACCAAGAGGCACGAGAACAAGAGCAACAAAACAGCATGGAACAGTATCAGAACATTCACCAACAACTTGGAGAGGTCACTGAACTTGTGTCGGGCCAGCGTAGCTGTTGCGAAGACATCCGACGCATGATGGAGGAGCAGATCCGCGAGAAGGAGGATCGTCGTTTGCAGAAGTCGGCTGATATGGTTCAGTTGACGGACATGATCAGGACGATTCAGAAGGAGATGGATGATGACAGGCAGAAACGTGACGCAGAACACATTGAGGTTCAAACTAGTACGTGATTTATTCGTTTTTTGGCGATTTTGATTCTCATTGTTGCCATCAAGATTTGCAAACCACTATTACAAGACTTGTTACGCAGAACGATGAGCTCCGTCAATTGCTCTCCGAGTTGTCGCAAGGCATGTCTAACCCCAAAATCTTTTTGGTATTTTTCTCAATGTATTTTCAGAATGGCGAGATGAGTGCCAGAGGCATCACGAAGAAACTATTGAGGCTGTTAAGGCCACATCGAACTTGCAAGTTCCATTCAACGTCCAAGGGGTAAGTTGAATTTGACATCGCTAGAGGTCGACATTATTCTAATAAATCAACCCTTAGTATCTCGACGAATTCAGCAGAGCTTTGGCTAGTGAAGTCCGCTTGTTACTGGGTGAAGTTGGCAGAATCCGAGAAGAGCGTCGTGCTTTGCAACAGTATGTTCATTTCCTGCGCGATAAAACTCATTTATTAAAAATCCCCTTAGTGAAATTTCGGATCTTCTGGCATTGAGGGCTAAGTATAGTCCTGGCGGTCAATATGAGCCTGACTGGTAAGTCACTTTCCTCTGTATGGTAGAGCCGATTTCTCATATGTTTCCTTTTAGGAAACCTCCTGCTGGGGCAACCGGTCCTCCCCCTCCCCCGCCAGCTGATGAGATGCCACCCCCACCACCCACAGAGATGCCACAAGTCAGACCTGGATGGAGACCCATTTATCCCAAGAAAGCTAAGAAGAAGAAGACTCAACCTGCCCCACAACCTGCAGCCTCTACTTCGTTCCCTCAGGCCCAGCACTACCCTTACCCTCGTCCAGGAGCGATGGATCCTGAATTGAGGTCTCAAGTTCGCTCTTTCAACCAGTGGATTCGTAAGTCCTCTTTTTTTGTGCAAGTGTTTTTGGACCCGCATTTATGTTTCTTTCTTGTTTTAGCCGATCCCTCTAACCAGGTGACACCACCGCCACAACCACCCACTACGATGTTGGCGCAAGAGCGACCACATCCACGAGGACCTTTCGGTACTCCTTCGATCTCGGATGATGGTCATGGAATGTACGCCCATTAGTGGTGTCCGCAATGAAGCCTCCTCTTGAAAGTACTTCCCGTCTTCGACGTAATATTTTATCTTTACCCTTGCAGTCTACTTGTACTAAAATTAAACATACCACGTATCTCACGACATAGTGTACTATACTTACTTACGCTCACGACTACATCCTCACGATTTCTTTCATTGACGTCTACTCTGATTACCCCCTCTCTCTTTGTCATATACCTTTTATTCATCTCTTGGATTTTGGCGCTGCTTTCATTTTCCTTTTATTTTCTCTCTCATTTTCTCTCTCTCATTTTGCCCTGCTACATCGCCATTTTTTGGAAATGATTTACTCTCATACAAATATTCACTGATTTACATGTTCAAAATTAACTACAATAACTTATTATGAATATATTTTTTGTCTACCAACATCATGTGCTAAACTGACTGAATTACGAGCTTGGTGGTACAGATATGCCGCTCATAACTTCATACAAACCCTCCACTTGCCGTCGTTGAAGCACCTCACTCCAGAACCTCATAATGAGCTCCCATTCCTCTTTGGAAGCGGGCATACCGCCACGAGGTCCGATCTTGACGTCCTTTACTCTCGCAAATGCCTTTTTAAATGCTGTCAACCCAGCTGACGATATTGCGAGTTCAGAAGGCGACGAGCGGTGAATGATCAATGTAGGGGTTTGAAGAGGTGTTGAGAGTATCGGATATGATAGTAAAGGTCCGGAAATGCTGACGATGGAAGCAAAGCTTGACAAGAACGGTTCAGTCCTTTCAGCAGAATCCGTTTGGTCTTTTGTTTTTGCTTTTTGCTCCAAACACTTTTTCCAGCGATGGATCGCGTATTCTGCAGCTACAGAGCCGCCTTGGGCGAATCCAAAGAGGTGCACCCTTGATAATGGCCATTGACAGTCTTCGGTGAGGTGAGTGATGATTTTGTCAAGGTATGAAAATGCAGGTGTGGGGTTTGGGTTTTCGATCAGTTCCCCTAATTCGTCAAAGGATGTGTACCATTGATATGCCTCTTCATAGAGAAATGGAACCCTAATTATTTATTATTTGCGTTTAGTTTGATGCTTGAGGGAAGGCAAGGTGGATGGGTACATACTCACTGTTCTGGTGCCCTCAGAGCTAAGACGGCTGTCTGAGGGAGCTTCAATGTTTTACCGAGCTTCGAGAATGGGATGTGGGTATCACCTGGACATTTCTGTTCTTCATAGGCTTTTCATTGACGATTGTATAAAGTTTACCTACCTAACCCGTGTAGCATGATTAGAAGATTCTCGTCCGTTCCGTCATCGCTTGGAATGTAGGTGAATTCGCCTGGAATTTTATTTTTCTTTGGCGCTGGTTTGACTCTTGGAGTTGGGCTTGTGGTAGACACAGATTCGCGAATATGGACCTCTGACATTTTGAAGTCAAGTCAACGATGTCGATGGCTATTGGCAGGAGCAAGATAGGAGGGCTGAGGAAAGCTTACGTACGCCATCAACAGTGTTTGCGATGCTCCCACGCACGTATAACGCGCAACCTCAGGCTTCTGCTTTTTACCCTGAAACCACTTGTATTATCTGCTTCAATCTTATAACAGCTTATATTAGTGGAATATGGTCCGCACATGGCCGTACAATGTATATCAGCCCTAAGATCCATGAGGATGGTTGGACGAAACTCGGACTCTGATTTGGTTCAATCAACATTTCACCCGAAACAGCTTGTTGACTCAGTGTCCGTCGTCTTTGGAATTTTGCTAGCTTTCTATTCTTGCATTCTGGGTTCTAAGGGCAAAGTTTCTTCGGCTGGGCTGATAGACGTTGACGGACAATCGTCTCGGAACTCGACGTTGGCTTCTATCTGCGAGCGCCAACAACTGCATGAGGTCGTGACCTGTTTGTCGAACCTATCACTGATGGATTCAACTTCAAGCATCGTGGCCGATATATACAACCTCAGCTGTTTATGAATGAAGCGACTGCGGAAACCTAGGAAGATGACCAAATTTCCTCAAAAATGTGGGTCTTCAGATTCTATTTTTAACCAGTTTGAATGTAGCTCAAGCGCTATTCATAGCTCTAACAACCGGTGTCCAGGGATTTAAATACTAGTTTGGCCTTGATTCAAGGCAGTTTGTGCCCGTTTTCTCACCTTTAGCTCTCCATCCCACTTAGTTCACACCATTCCTTGACCTTCCTCACTTCCACCGTCCTTACCCTTCTTGCATCCACATGACACGAGGACTCACGACCATCCTCTTCAGCTGGCTAATATACTCAGTCCATGCCATTCCAAAAATCACTCGCACTGGGAGATACTTGTATGATGACAGTGGACAGCGTTTCTACATAAAGGGTGTCGCATACCAACCAGAAGGTACGCCATTATTATGTGCTTGAACCTTTAAAGCTTTCCCAACGTTTGATATCCAGGTGCCGTTCTCTCTGGGCCTGATAATGGATTCTTGGAACCTTCTACTTTCGTCGACCCTCTGGCTGATGGTGCGGCTTGCAAGCGAGACCTGCCGTTCCTGCAGCAGCTTGGAGTTAATGCGCTGCGCATCTATAGCGTGGACTCCACGTTGAACCACGATGATTGTATGAATACATTCAGTCAGGCTGGTATTTATACAATGTAAGGTTTATCTCATTAAATTCTGCCCAATTATAATTTACGCCTGCTGTAGCATCGACTTGGGTCTCCCAGTGAATGGTTCAATTGATCGCACAGGACCCACCTGGACTACAAATCTTCTTAATGAATATACGGCAACCATCACTACCTTTGAAAAATATGACAACGTCCTGGCTTATAACGTTGGTAACGAGGTTATTGAACAAACAACGATACCCTCTGCTCCATTCGTGAAGGCGGCTGCTCGTGATGTCAAAGCTTTCTTGTCAGTGTTTATTCATTAAAGTCGTTACACCCTCGCCTCACAACATTTTACAGAAAATCCAAAGGTTCCAACCGACTCGTGGGCTATGCCTCCATTGATGGCCCTGCCGATTTTAAGCAAACGGTGGCTGACTACCTCTCGTGTGATCCCAGCTCGGCAAACTCTGATGCAACATCGATAGATATTTTCGGTCTCAACAATTAGTATGTTCTATCAATGCCTTTGTATCTTTTAACAACACTGATACGCTATTTCAGTGAATGGTGTGGAGACTCTAACTTCCAAGCCAACTATGCAGGAACGACACAGCTGTTCCAGGATTACAACGTCGTGGCGTACCTGAGTGAATTTGGCTGCATCACAAAGCCTCCTAGATTGTGGACAGAAGTCGCTGCTATATTCAGCTCAGATATGAGTCCTGTATGGTCTGGAGGCCTGGCATTCTCCTACTTCTCCCGTCTCAGCGACGCTGGTGACTATGGCATGGTCACTATCTCTTCAGACAACACCACCGTTACCCCAAACAATGACTTCAACGTGCTCAAAACTCAATACAATTCCGTGTCCTTCATCAACTCCCCATCACAATCAAGTGCGGGTTCCAGCTCTTTCCCATCATGTCCATCGTCAGCAAGTTTCGCTGCGTCAAACACCCTTCCTCCCACCCCTGATAATAGCGCTTGCAATTGCTTGGAAAATAACCTCAGTTGTCAATTTACGCCCCAAACGAGCAACTTTAGCGTGATTGTTGGTGAACTTCTGGATACTGGATGTTCCCTTCTTGGCGGTGCAGGTGGGAACTGTAATGATATTTCCGCTGATGGGCAAGCGGGCGTCTACGGCCGAGTCTCCGAATGTGACCCCAGTATGTATTTTTATCATAAACCCGAATCGCACGTTTCTAACACTCGTTTCATTGAATAGCCGTTAAACTCTCCTACGTGATGAGTCAGTTCTTCGAAGCCAACAAGAGGGATCCTCAAGCGTGCAGTTTTGCTGGGAACGGAACTGTGAATGATCAGGCTGCTACCACTGTATCTGCGCTGGCTGTTGCCACTTCGTGTCTGGCGAATCCGAGCGCGACGTTTGTTCCTTCTGCTGCCCCTACGAGTGCCTCGGGTGGTGGGGCTTCGAATGGTGGTGGGTCGAGCGCCGGTGGGAGCGGTGGATCGGGTAATACTGGTGCTGCGATGGGCTTATCCGTGCCAGTGGGCGCATTGGTTGGTGTGAGTGTAGTCACTGTGTTTGCAGCGTTGAGTGGAATTATGGTTGTGCTCTAGGAGGCCTGCATGCGGGTGATATATATACGATATCGTGTTTGAAAATCTGACTTTGTGGACCTTGTCTGTGTTTCTCTTCTCGTACTACTAGTATGATGCAGTGGACACTTCGCGGACTTTGATATTCACTCCTTACTTTTTGTGTATGGCATTAATTCTACTTTGACGTTCTTGAAATCACAGAACTTTTTCCTTAAAACTCAAGGAAATAAATATGGAACCTGAAAGTTTGTTATTCTACTTTATACCGTTACAGAGCCATTGATATTCTACAAGAATGAAAGACCGTCATATGCAAAGGAATGATATAGGTATTGTCGAGAAGGGTATGAGGGTATTAGGATTTATGCGATGGTAATCTTCTTGGGGGCGAGCTCGGGAGCCGTCTTGGGGAAGGTGACGGTCAAAATACCATTATCCATCGAGGCTTTGATTTCCTCATCCTGAAAACATATTGTCAGATCAGGTACTTCAATCGAGAAATTCAATCAACATACCTTGATACCCTGAGGAAGCTGCAAAGTCCTCGAGAATT
>NHTK01006053.1:0-50308 GCA_002938355.1 Panaeolus cyanescens | reverse complement strand
TTCTGCCGGGAAACGGGAAAATGGGTGGGCGGATTGCATTTACTCTCTCCACTTCCGCCGCGTTCCTTTGAAGGTGACCAAAGGCACCAGTTTCTGGGGCTGCCAGAGAATGGCTAGACGTAGCCAGCCTGTAAAGCATCGGTTAGCGCGCCTGATCGTCGATACTGCTACATTACATACCTCTGGCTCTGGGGTTGAGGACAGTGGTATCCTCGGCTCCAAACTTCGACGGATGTTACCGTGGAGGTGGATAAAGAGCTAGATATAGTTGTAAATGGATCGGTATCGACAGCCTGGGCTGTTCGATACCGCTTGCGGGGCGTTCGCGATGGATGATATGGGTGATGGCGAAGCGAGGAGGGTGGGGGTCGTGTGGGCATCGGCAGCGCGCCCATTAGCGTGCTGCTGAATGGTGTGTTTCTTGTCACCCGCTCCGGAACGGGGTCATGTTTTGCAATTGGCTGGTAGCCTTCCGGTGCCTTAAGTCTCTTGCATACATAGACTGGGGGATCATATGTAACATCGCCTGAAAGGTGTATCGTGGGAGCGTAATACGATGGGATCATGGTGATAGAACCTTGAATGTTGGTGCGGTACATGTCGTTGTCGATGGGTGTTGGGGCAGGAGAACGGGGAATGTCAATGTGGGTCTCCCCTCATTCCGGCTTCTTCTTATATCAGATTCGAAAAGGCTTCAGGTCACGGTTTCAGCCAAAACGAGTGTCCACGGTTCCACGCATGTTTTCTCTAAACGAACAAATGACTCTTTTGATGGATGTTCGGATTCCATAAAATTCGACTCTCTACTCCGACATGCGATAAGCGAGATAATCTGGATTTTGCGGCCTGTGCGTTTGTGTGGAAATTAAGAGGTGGTGCCGAGTTGTTTCCAACTATGTAGGCATCCCTTTGTGTTGCAGTGATTTCAAAGGCCACCTTCGATTACTTATGAAACTTCTTCAGCTTTCGGGGCTCATGGCATCTACAAACCTTTTGACTGATGCACATGGTCGTTAAACCGTTTATCACTGCAGCCTTCAGCATCTGCACACCGTGGCGCGAATGGTACTCCTCTGACAATAAAGATAATGATACACTCCTATCCAAGTTCCCCATTTGTTTTCCCCAGAGTCGAATGGCTTCAGACTTGTTCTTTATAGTGTTCTTGATCTATTTTGCGGGATGACGCGTCCACCTTGGTGTTCTCTATTCCCATGATCGATGTTCGGTGCAGGCAGGGCCAACATCGTGCACCTTCGCCTCATGTTTGACACACCCTCGAACCGTGCATTGTCCTCGAAACACGAATGACTTATAGCATCCGCAAAAACACTGCACTTATCCATCTGCTTCTTTTCTTTCTGTTGGAACTGTCAAACTGATCTCGCATCAAGTCTATAGTGATAAAAATGAGCGACAATGCGATGATTGTTTGGGTATCTCGTCCCTGGCGAATAGGCACCAGTTAGCGCTTTGTTGCACGAATTTAGTAAACCAGGGTTGCATCACTGACTCCCTTATTATCATCCTCATCTGCTTCCGATCCCGCCTCGTCCAGACCACGTTTCCTGACTTATGGGATCACCGCCACCGCTGGATCAGGATCTGGGATGTCGTTATGAGGGAAACAGTATGTCCCTCTCACGCATCCCCACCATAACCGCACCGTTAACGTCTCGCTGATTCTGATGGGTTTTTAATGTCTTTTCGCAGTCTTTCCACCTGTGCCCTGAAAGCCTTCCATACGGATCGTGAGTCCAAAAGGCGGTCTTTTGCAAAGCAGCATGGGAGCCTGAGGACATAATCTCATGGCGAAACACCAGCGGGCAAGCCATGGCCAGTAAAACCAACCATATGCGACGAATCTGGATTTTTGACATCTTGGCCAACGGGCCACGAAAAACTATATCTCTCCTTCTGCGATTATGAATATAACTACTCCTGAATAATTTGGTCTATCTCAGGAATCTCAATGCTCTCCTCATCTGGCAATGCGCAATATCCCTCTCCTATTGCCTGAATTGGCGGGCCTCGTATAAAATCAGAAAAAAACTTAAAGACCCCGTGATTGATAGTGCAACAAGATGGTCATACTGTACGTTACTAAAATTGTCCAAATTATCATGTACAAAAAAAATCTAAATATCAACACTGTGGCCAAAAAATGAGTGAACAGAACCAAGTAGATAAACATGTAAATATGCAGATAGGGGGACAAGACAAGGCGATTCGATCAGCGTGAAGTTACGACATAAAAAGGCAACCCTTTCAACGGATAAGAAGACTTTGGAAGAGGGTCAAAGTACAGACACCGGCACATATGAGGAAGCCCATGTAGTAACCCGATGGGCCATCTTGCACGCTCATTGACCAGAGCTATTCCAGAGAGACGGCATCAGTAAACACTTTTTTATTCGAGAGAAAATTGGCCTACATAAGCTCCTATCACGGGTCCAACGCAGCGCGCGAGACTGACGATGCTTTGAGCGATGCCGTTAGCGTAACCAACGGCGCTGGGCGGTGTCACTGTCAGAAGTAATGAAAGGGATCAGTATTAGGTGGATGTGATAGACAAAAAAACGGCTGACTGTAGTTTAACAGGATGGAAATGGCAGTGTAACCAAAGGTGCTGCCGCAATACCGAACAGCCCTGTAAAGAAAGATCAGCATATAGTCTAAAGCACAAAGCGTACAACTTACGTGCTAACAGAGAGTGCTATAGTCCCCATAAGGCCGATTAGCAAAGGTTCATTAGTTGGTGTGCAACGAAAACGCACCAGACATGAGGAAAAGGTTAGAATCGCCCGAATTATGACTTGCGAAAGGTCGGTAAAGTATAACAGTAAGATATGCTGGAATAAACAGTATAGTGCCAATACGGAACATGGATAGATGGGAGAAGCGACCACGAGGAGGTCCAATATTTCTGCAAAGCAAAGAAAACACATGAGCCAATCCGTGGGCCGACAGGGAGGAAAGATCCTACGGGTAAAGATAAAACTGATAGGCAATTTGTGCCAAGCACATTAAAGCGACTAGGAACAATGTCAGAAACATGGACATAGGACGGGTTGTGTTGAGGAGATTCAACATACTAAGTTGGGCAAAATGACCAGCATTCAGATTCAAACCCCCAGCATCGTAATCACTAAAGGTTGGCAGTGATATGAGACGCCATAAAGATAAAGAATGAAAATATGAAGCACTCACGAAACGAGATAAGACATAAATACTTGATCGTGAGTTGTTGTATGCAGAGCCATGACTCCATATTGTATGATGACCACAACTGGAAGTTGAGAGAATATCGAAGGCGTCTTCTCGCTCAGTGACTCTACATCAGCTTGCGCACTGAGCAGAGAAGGAGGCCTGGATTCATGAATAGGTGATAGAGGGTTATCCCTCTCTAAAGCAGCATCTTGAGCGTCAAGAACGGCCATAGGTGTCTTAACACCTGGATGAGTAAAGATTGTGGGTACGCGAGGGGATCCTGGTGATAGTGGTGTGTGAAGGGATGACCGATGACGGGATGTGGCAACTGAAGGATGAAGCGAGGTAGCAGTACTAGGTCGATGACTGCGAGGTGGGCGGATCGTCGACGCATCTGCAGATGCTTCATTTACATCCACTAATCGTCCTGGCTGGTCCTCGTCACCCCCTTGGTCTTCAATATCTGAGTCGGACTCAAAAGGGTCTTCGTTGTCCACATTCATTGCTGCCGCGACCCAAAGATCTGCGATGTTATTCACCGCATTCTCGTTAGCGAGGAGCAAGCGCTGTGCAAAGTTTAGATCTGTGCTTTCGGAGGGCGCTCGACCAGAGACGTCGCGATTGCTACTTCGTCGGCGCCTCATAGAGCTGCCCATGCTTCCTCTTCTGGCGGTAAGAGCACCATTGCTACTCAAACGACTGCGATATCCACCACTGTAGCCGTAAGCAGACCCATTGACCCGACTTGTACGTGAAAATGTCCGAGGGCGGTCTGGGTTGCTTGACATGGGTACAGGAGGTTGGGATGGGAGCGACTGTGATTCTGATTGTCTTCTTGAGAGAAAATCAGAAAATCTTCTGGTGATCCTGGCAGGAATAGCTGAAATGCCTTGCGGTTCGTCTTCCTCAAATACAGCTTCAGATACATTATCTTCTTCGGGAATAGTAGGGTGTAGAATCTTCTCTGGAAGAAGTCGAATTGCGCCTTCCCGGGGACCACCGTCGCGTCCAAGGAAGCAAGCAAGAACAGAACCTAGTGACGATAAGGACGTGCGAGGGTTTTAAGGTGGTTTTCTTACCCATGAAAGTGACAAAGGCTGCTATGCCACAAGGTAGCAGATAGGGGAACTCGACGAATATTGGGATATTTCCAAAGATATCAGGCCATTTTACAGCCGGTCGTTCAACTTAGGCAAGAAATTGTTAGGTTCAAGCTCATAAAGAAGATTTAGCACCTACATGATCCACCAACGATAGCTCCAGCAACTCCTCCGAGTCCCCAACAGAATCTAGTAGGGTTAGCCGGAGCAACGTATATCTGGCATGAAATAACTCACCCAAGAATGGCGTATGCACGGCCCTCATTGCTAGCATCTGTAATAAATGCTACAGTGCCTCTGGCAACACCAACTGCTCCTGCAAAAACTCCTTGAAGCAAGCGTATGCAGATAGCCTGTTGCAGACTGGTTGCAGTACCGAAAACGAGACAAGTAACGGCTGAGCCTAGTAGTGATACGATTAACACGATGCGCGTCCCATGCTTCGCCGCAATGGTTGCCTGTTGGGACTGAGCAAATAATATGACAGAACTGATTGAGTGTACGTACCCATAATAACGATGTGAGGAACTGTGTCAAGAAAAAAGTAGCAACTAAAATAGATTACGTCAAGAACAGATACTGGCAAAGTTTACGAATGACCTCACCTAAAATGCCCATCCAGAAAGCTGCCTCTGCCTCGTCGTTGAACTCTCCAAAACCTGAAAATGGTGTTAAGACTGCGATTACTTCCAGGGGTTTCATGCAAATCACCTTTGACCATGAACAAAAGAAACGGGGTAGAGACATTGGCACAGAGAAACTCTCCCAACATAGTCTAAGAATTATATTCAGCTTATCCCAAAGGCACATAAAAAAGTGGTTAACATACGATTGATAGCACAATCATGGACAGGATTGGTAAAGGTGTGGTATACGCCTCTCCAGTTGCTTGCATAGTTGGAATAGGGGGTCTCTCCCTGCTTGGAGTACCCAAAGGTCGTTCTATTTCAGCATTCTGTGGTGAAATGGGACGTCCCCTCCTCAAACTACTGAATGAGATTCGACCCAATATCCGACGAGCAGTGGAAGAGTCTTGGCCAGGTGACGTTGTTGTTTCAGCATCTGGGTCAGTTTCTGATATACCAAAGGATCTGACTGGAATTGAAGGTCTCCTAGAGTTAGCAGAGCTCATTGTTCATCTGGAAAAGAGCTCAGAGCTCCAAAGGATTGTAATGGTTGTTGGAGTCAAGCTTGGCTGTGTCTGCGCTTTATGATGGCTGGTGTCAATTAAGGCATATTTGTTTGTTTGCTTCCTTGTAGCCAAACAAACGCGAGCCAATTTCGCGATGCGCGTCTCAACTTCATCTCATCACCACTTCTTTGAGCAAGAAATGCCTTGAATCTGAAAGAAACAATGCTGTTGGGCCACCTCAAAAGTCTCTTAACAAGCATTGTTCTGGCTTTTTTACGCTTCGCAAGAGAAAATGCTCCGATCATGGCTTGTTTGACTATTGCTTGCTGCTGCATAAATGGCTTATTGCTTCATAAATCAGTGCCTGATGATCCCCCTTTACAATTTGCTTCGTGGTGGGCAGACTAGGACCTTGCTAGAAATCTGATTTTTTCCCCTCTCTGATGGCTAGCACACCTAATGACATTGTGGCAGCTGTACTGGGAGGACGCGCCTGGTGTCTGCGGTTCAGTCTTTTATCTGGCTTCATTATAAGCTGTGCTATAACCATACTTTTCTGTTGGTAGAAGCATGCAGGCAAAGATCTGGAATAACCTTGCCTCAGTAGGTTCATGGGAAACAAGCCGACTTCAGCTTTGCCGCGACATTCCTCCGAGCGAGACAAATACGGAAATTTAATTAAGAAAAGAACCTCAACATCCGGGAGCAAGTTTCTTCAGGACTCCATTTTGTGTCGTTAATAACCAAGACTTCCGCTTAAACTCTTCGCTTGAATACAGTTATCCATCACCTCCGGCCAAATCCGCTGTCCAGTCGATTTTCTCTTTCGTTCGAGATGCAAATGTCGGAAAGCCTGTGGTGGATCTACCGAGACTTTCGCGATCTATGCTAGTCTACACATGGTCAGCTTGTAGCACTAATGCTTTTGGTCTCATAACTAGGACAGCCAACTGTGTTTGATCCCGTCCAACGGCGCTTGCAAAGTGAAATCTCAATTCAGGCCTGGCTTATCCGCCAGCCTTCTTTGTTCCAAGGGGAACGATGCATCAGGGTACGGACTCAACGGAAAGGGACTGTCGTCATAGTCATATAGGCCCAATGTGCGATTGATCAAGGTAATTTCCATAAATATATTTTCAAGATTCATTCCACCAATCTCCTCTTCATCGGATGGATTTTAATTCTAGGCGAAACCCTCCTATTTTAGGCTTTGTAATTGACTAGCAAGCAAAGTTTCGACGTTCGGTTCTCCTCCCGCACAGCGGGCTGCTGTCAAAAACCTAAAACATTCCTGGTCTGAATCGTGATCGCAGTGACCGCCGGGATTGTGTCATCTCTATCGCTCTCGTTTGTGGAGGTTAATGCAAAGTGCGCATTGAGTTGCCGTACTTATTTTATCGTTTCTCTCAATGGTGGAGAAAGTTGAATCTTGAGTTTGAATCGATAGGATTTAGGCTCTACAGCGCTTCTCGGAACCTTGAAGAACATGTCTGCTTTGCAATGACCGATCTGGTAATGCTCGACTTGGATAGGCGCAGGAGCAATAACAATGATTTAGTGGCAGGCCTGCTCGAAGTTCTCAGTTGACCAAAATAGAGTCGAACACCCCGATCGCGTCACAACGAATGGGGAGAGACATCTCCGCCTCCAGGCTCTCCTATAAAGCTTGCTCTCGAAAAATCTATATATCTTACATGCACTTCTTCCGACGACTCTCCCAGGTCATTTCATTCGTCCAGTCATTCATTGATACCTTCTCTCGCGCTTTCTTTGCTATAAAAGCCCTGTCGCTCTTTTCGAACTATAAACTCTCGTTCTTTTCTTGATTTTCCCCCGCCAACCACTCCTTGGATTTATTTCAATACACTTCCCTCATCTATCCGACATGTCATCCCCTTGCACCTTTTCCGTTTCCAAATCTTCCGCGCGGCCCTCAACTCGTAGCCCAACCAAGATTATCCTACCTGATCTTGTTTCTCATTGCACCTTTCAACTCCGCCAAAACCGGTTTCGCAAGCAGGTCACCACAGAAACCAAGAAGTGGCTCTTCAAAGGCGACAATCTTATTGGAAAGAAACGAAACGCCTATCACGGCCTTAAATGTGGCCTTTTAACTTCGATGTGCTACCCTGATGCTGCGTACCCCCAACTGAGGGTCACCAACGACTTTCTCACCTACCTGTTCCACCTGGACAACTTGTCGGATGACATGGACAAGAGCGGCACCACGACGACCGCGGATGTCGTGCTGAACGCACTGTATCACCCCCACAGATACGCTTCAGAGAGGGTTGGAAAGATGACTCGAGAGTGAGTAGACAGGTTCATGGCCTGTTCCTTTTTTTCTTTTTGATTCTTTGATGCATCTTGGAACCTTTACTCACCTCATGGCTTACACTTTATCTGATGCTATCCGCCCCCTCAATATCGAATCATCATGATACCCACCTTCAATTGCTATTCGATTCGATCCTCATCCTCGTCATAAAACTTGACTCACAAACATTTCTCCTCATTTGCACTATCGTTCATAAACGCATCACCCACACAAAGTTATTGGAAGCGACTCATCCTCACCGCCTCCCCCGGTGCCCAACAGCGTTTCATCGAGACATTTGATTTCTTCTTCCAAAGCGTAACCCAACAAGCTTACGATCGTGCCTCTGGAGTAATACCCGACCTCGAGTCCTACATTGCCCTCCGAAGGGACACGTCGGGATGTAAACCGTGCTGGGCTTTGATTGAGTGTAAGTGATGAAATGATCTCGAATTTGAGGTTGAGGTTGCGTTGCGTTGCTTTACGTTGCCTCTACGTGATTCTCTTTGGCTTGCCTTGCGTTGGCGTTCTTTTGATTTGGTTTTACGCTTTTATCCCGAGGGGAAGCGAGGGCAAGCTTGTTTTGGACCCTTTGTGCCTTTCACCTTTTCCTTCGACCTGTTTACTCTTTCGAATGGGATAGATGAATGACCGGGCTGGCTTCGTCATCTTCTGGTGATTGAACGTTAACCAACCGATCTATTATTCATATCTTTTTGTCTACACTCTTTTCGCTTTCAAACCGCTTGCTGACGCCGTTTATAACCCATAGACGCAAACAACCTCGATATTCCTGACGAAATTATGGATCACCCCGTCCTTCGAAACTTAGGAGAAGCAACGAACGACTTGGTGACATGGTCTAACGTAAGTGCTTGTTATTTAACGTTTAATCTGTTCGAGGGGCACGGCTCTGTTCCCCTTTTTGTTCTCCCGGGCCTCGAATGATGGATGAATTAGTTCGATTCTCCAATTTGGGAGCTTTCGAATGAAGTCCCTCGATCGAGGGGTAAATGATGGTGGACGGGATTGACGTCTTTCCGTCGTGGTATTATGCTGCAGCCTCGCGGTGACATGACTGACATGACGTCTATGATGATCTCGTCCCTTGATTTCGAAGGAAACCCTGATTCTCGCTCCGATCTCCTTTTCCAACCCTCTTTCCAATGATCTTTCTATACCACCCATCGCATTAACTTGGCATGCTCATTACCGTTTACCCCTCATCTACACACAGGACATCTTCTCATTCAACGTCGAACAATCCAAAAACGACACTCACAACATGATATGCGTCGTGATGGCACAACACTCCCTGGACCTCCAATCAGCCGTGGACTTTGTAGGAGACATGTGCAAAGGCTCCATCGAGCGATTTATGATGGAACGCGAGAACCTGCCCAGTTGGGGTCCAGAGGTGGATTGGCAGGTCAAGGTTTATGTGGACGGTTTGGCTGATTGGATTGTCGGAAGTCTGCATTGGTCATTTGAGACTGAGCGCTACTTTGGTAAAGTTGGCAAGGAGGTGAAGAAGAGTAGAGTTGTGGAGTTGTTGCCCAAGAGGGAGACACAATGATTTCTTTGAATTCTTCCCTTTATTTCGTGTTGGTGAGTAGCTGACAACATATTCAGTTTTTGTTCGTTCATTAACTGATTCACATTCTCGCTGTTTTGTTAGCCCTTCATTTTCGTTTCGTTTTTATTTTTATGATGCGCCATTTGACACCCTACCTCCCACTTTCAACGTTCAACTTTCGATTCGTTTTCGTTTCGACACCTTCCTTTTGCGACTTCTTTTCCTCATTTCGTTCGATTTGAGGCTCTTCAAACTTTCACACTTTGGTCGCGGTACCTTTCTATATTACTTTATTCTTTCTTTCGGGCATCCTATACCTAGGCAAACGGAGGTCTGCCGACAATCACTCCATTCGAATTCTCTAACACACCTGCTTCACTCCGAGTCTATTTTTAGACTTTTTTCTATCGACTTTTGTTTTTTCTTCAGCGGACCACTTTGATTAATTTATTTTCGTATGGACATTGTATTATAGACATTCAAACCATGTCCAATCATCTATTTATTTTAATTAGAAACAACCAATATTTATTTTTGTCATTTTTCACTTTGTATGGAGAAAGCGCGAGAGATCAGCCAGAGGCCGCTGACCGCCGAGATGGCATTACCCAGCGCCTACTTACTTGCGATAGCAGCTCATTGTGCGCTCTAACATTCAAAGATTTAAAGTCTCATATACACACTCAATGAATGGAGTGTTATATTAGTATTACTTATTAGATAATAATTCAGGACCACCGCCATACCTACCTAGCCAACGCACAAACCAAACCCTGTCTAAAAACGGTTTATCAAGTCTTCAACAAACCCCCAGGCCTCTTAATCCATTAACTGGACTGCCACATCTGCTCCCTGAACTGCCATGGGCTGATAATCCAGCCCCTCCTTTCCAAAACGAGGTACTCGGTAACCCTCTTCCTCTGAGCGGGAATGCGCCATTTCTCAGCAGGGCTGAAATCGGGATCCTCAGCTGCAGGATGAAGTGCAACACCGCGGTCATTATACAACTCAAGGCTCTAAACACAAAGTCATCAGCAATCACGAGAACAAAAGAAATGGCACACTATACGGACCTGTTCAGTATCAAACTTGACCAAAGCATGAATCATCAACCTATTCCCGAACCTTGGTGGTTCTTGAGCCATGTAACCCTCTGTTGTGCGGAGGGAAACGACTTCAACGGGTGAGAGTGTTTTGTGGAGATTCCAAACCATTCGTCGGGCAATTTTGTTGGTGCTCTTCATGCGTGCGAGCATGTCGTTTTGGTATTGGAAGGTGGTGAGCTTGAGGACTTGTTTTTCGTTGCGACTGAGATAAAAGCAGGGTTAGTGTTGTGCGCCGGAATAAAAGATGTGAACGCACTTTACAACAGCTTGGTTGAGGGTAATGTATTGCTCAAGCATTTCTGATCGGAATGAAGCCAATAACGCGTTTTCATCAAGAGATCGGGTGGAAAAGGCAGCTCTGGCGCGTCGTAATTTTTCCTTTGGTGAATCCCACCACCTCTCGCCAAGCTTTGGGAAATGTTTGTCGGGTACAGCGTTCATCTGTATCAATGTTCTCAATCTATTGGTTGGATTATTAAAAGCCGTTTTAGTAGGCAGACGCATAAATTAGAAATATAGAGCGTACGCGGTGTGATTTTTGAGCCAATTTGTGAAATTATGGTTCATTTTATCCACAGACTTTGATTTGCTAAGGTCATATGGAATCATCACATCTTTTCTTGTGGGGTAAATCGTCAATATTTCTGCAGCTTTTATACAACAAAATTCAAGCACGCACCTAGCGTTTCCTGAATAACCTGTCCCCATGGATCCACTGTTGGCATAAGCTCGGACATGGCCATCATTTTCTCCATTTCCTTCAGTCTGTCGACATCTGAGAGTTCTTGGAAGATTTTGGAAGAGTCCGCTGCTGTAGGAGCGGCAGATTTCGACACTGCCTGTTTAATCTTCTTTACGGTTTTTGGTGCCTTTTTCGACTGAGGAGCAGGAGTCCCTGGGGTGAGCATGGCGGTGTTTGCTGTGGCATATGTACGAGCAGCATAGGCAAGTGCGGTGGGCAGTCTTGACGAAGACGACGCTATGCGCCCTCCGAGCGCGTTGTGGGCCACGACGCCGACGAAAGTTGCTCTTGACAAGCCCTGCACTGCCATTGAATACGAGATGGAATGTTCTCGACGAGTCTTGACTAAACCAAAGTTTTTGGTCAAAGTGCTTTCCGGTCAGAACCTTGTTTGGGTCTATTTATTTCGGCAACTCTCGGCTACCCACGCGTCTCCCCCGAGAAAAGAAATTATTGAGGAATTTCAAAGTTTACACTTCTTGTCACTCAACCACCACCATCTTCTTCAGTTCCTTATTATTATAATGCCTGTAAGCCTTATTATTGAAATCTAATCAATTAATTCAATCTAATGAATTAATTACAACCAGCGTCAATCCCGTGGTCGCTCATCTGCTGCTCCCCGTGCTGCCCCAGCTGCAGCTCCTGCTCAAACCAGAGGAGCACACACAGCAGCTGCACCATCAGGCTACTCTTCCGCTCCTCCAGCGCACGCACCTCCAGCAGCTGCACCACACGCACCCGCAGCACAGGCTTCCCAAGGACCCGGTATGCTCGCTCAGATGGCCGCCACAGCTGGCTCTGTCGCTGTCGGATCCACCATTGGCCACGGTCTTTCAAGTATGCTCTTCGGAGGAAGCAGCCACGCTGCCCCAGCTGAGGCTGCACCTGCCGCTACTCCTGTTCAGCAGCAGTCAAGTGGAATTAGCTGTGAGGTTCAGGCCAAAGGTAAGTTTAAAATTTCATGTTTCTTACGATGATGAGTTGGAACTGACGTGTCGATAACTTGAATAGATTTCACAAAATGCCTTGAGAAGGCTGATCTTAACTCCTGCTCATGGTATTTGGAACAACTCAAGGCCGTGCGTTCTAGTTCTATTACTTCTTATGTATTTCTTACTCATCTTTATACAGTGCCAAGCTGCCGCTGCTCCTTATTAAACCATTCATTATTTAACCCTAGCATACCACCTATACCTCGGATTGGCTAGACAATGCGCGTAGACGATGGAGGCTTAGGAAGCAGAATATCAAAGTTGTTACTATTCATTTCTTGACGAACAGTAACAACTCTTGGTGTTCAATGATAAACCCCCTGCTCATTATTCATGTATTTTTTAATGTGGAATATACGATGGAACATCTAAATATTCTGTCACTCTACAAGTTAAATTTTACATATATTGTGGCGATCTCAATCCTGGACAGAAGGGAAATACATGCTTGGGACTGACGAACGTGTACAATGTAATGCTTTTTCGTATGATTTCTTTGCGTCGGAAGCCGAGCGTCTGGCGTTGACACGGCGAATTCCTCGTAAGATCCGAGCGCATAACAGCTTTTCCGCTCACAGTGAAAGTAATAAAATACGATGCCTTAGTCATTGGGACTCTCATTAAGCACTGCAAGTACGCAAACCTTGGTAAGCTGAGGGCGTGCCGGAAGGCTACGCAACTCGCGACCCGGTATATCCAGCCGCTGCCCAACGTCATCGGCTGAGCAAGTAAAAAGCCAGCTGCTTCATACCGAATGTCACACAACGACTGACCATCAATCAATGCTGCCTCCATCTCATTCCTCAGAGGTTGCGCAGTGTGTCCGACAAGGTAGCATGGATGTGATATTTGATAGCGATACCCTCTAGAAGTAACTGGTATCCTAAACTTGAACCTTGAATGCTCTAAAACCCCTGCCGCCTACGGGAACGAAACGAGAATGGCCACTACCAAGGCGTTTGTCGTATACTCGCCGTTCCACCCGAAATCGCACCTCCATTGTTGAGCTATAACAAACAAAAGATCAGAATATATAAATCATAGAATCAAAATAAAGAAGTCAACGCACAACGTTCGCGATTTGCTTATGTACCAAGGCCAAATCTAGTGTGACCCCAAAAAAGTCATCAGTTTATCAGCCTTTATATCCACGGAAGAAGAGAAAGAACCCACAATCAATGTAACTCATAGCCCCGTTATTCTGATCCTCCACAAGCATATCACTAAACTCGATCTCACTCGCGTCCATATCCTGCCGCGCAATCAGCATCTTGGTAGGAATTCCTCTTTGCACCCTCCTTTGCTCAATAATATTGTGCACTTGCGTCGACAACGTAGTAGGAAGTCTCGGAAGCGCGTGCTACACAATGACAAGAGATAGGTCAGCAAATTGTTTTCTCCAGAAAAAAGAAAAACAAATGTTAATCTCACCATGTGCACATCCATCCCCGACACATCATCCACACCAAACAAATCATTCAGAACCTTCGGGTTCACACCCTGCCCAATCCAAAATATCATCTGCTCTTCATTGTCAATCAAATATAAACCACCAGGCTCCATAAAGAAATATCCCGCGCGCATGCAACTAGGCATAAGCGTCTTTTCCAGCGTAACATAATTTTCTTGGACTTCTCCTGCAGTTGCCATGCTCTGGGTGGGGTACGAGGGATTACCGTACCCTTCACCTGCAGTAGTGTCGTATGACGCGTTGGGCGCAGCAGGCATGCTAACGCGCACCTCTTGTGGCAAGGCTATAACATCGTCGAGGTCGTGTAGTGCGAGAAGTCGGGGATAGAGGTAATGCATGAGTGTACGGAGGTTCATGCTCAGAATGCGGTGAATATGGTAATTGCGCACGTCGGAGGAGACTTGACGGGCTGGGTGGTTGGTGGAAGGGTCAGGGCCTTGAAGAAAAAGAGGAGAAAGGGAAAAACCTTACCTTTTAATGGTTTTGTCTTTTGAAGTGCTAAAGTGTAGGCAGGAAGAGCTCTGAATGCTTCTGGGATGATTAACTGTAAGGGTATGCTCAATGGTTAGCGACGAATAAAATTAAATAGAAAGCAAGATAATAGACCTGTGTGGATTTCGTAGCCGCCGCACACATCTTCCTATACCCCAACAATATAGAAGCACATTTCTCAGTAAGCTCTTCACGAATCAACAAACTGCGCTGTTGATCCATATTCGACATGGCTATCAAAACAACGTCAGCTCTCGTTTTTCATCAAAAGTACCCCCAACTTGCCTTCTTTCGCGAAATATCCAACCACAGTTTCCAAATCCGCATACTGGAATACGTTGCCCGCCAATTCAACCACATTCAGTGCTAGGTTGATCACTCTCACTCTTCGTCGTCCCTCAACAGAAGTATAAAGGACTGCACATTGAACATGTGCATAGGCACGGGGGGATAGCGCGCTGGATGGAGATAGAGACAGGGAGGAAAATGAGGATGAAAGTGAAGAGAGGGGAGAAGAGAGAGAGGACAGAGATGATGCACTGCTGTGTTCCAAACGCGCTACAAACGCTGTGTCTGCGCAGAGATGAGGAACGCGAACCTGTGTGGGCGTTGAGACGAAGGGGCCGTGATATTTCTTCACTCTTAAACCTGGAAAGGAAAAGATCACAGAAAATCAATGAAAGGGCAAGTCAAAGAAAGCGTAAACATACCATTAGAGCACCTCACAATCAAATCACAATCATACCCCTGCATTCTCCCTACAACTCTTGAAATCTGTGCTTTCATTACTGCACTGTCCCTCCCTGGCACAAATCTCGGGAACCAAAACATTCCACCCCCAGTCTGCTTGCTTACCACGCTCACGCTCCCCACATCCATGTACTTCTCCGGTGCGAGGAATAAGCTGACAGTAATCCCTGCTTCGACGCATTCATCGGCGATAGCGAGCCAGGTGGGTGAACGCGGAGCGTGCAAGAGTTTCTCCTTGTCCGTGTCATAGTAGTCGTTCTCGGGAGGTGGTGTGGTGGGGAGCGCCCCGGCTCCGAGCGTCGGAAGGGTGGATTGGAATACGATGATATGCCCCGTATGGTTTTGCTGCGTGATTTTGGCTTGTTGAGTTGAATGATAATGAGTAGAAGGGGGGAGTGACTCACGAGTGTGGCCAATCCGCCTCGAATGGCAGAACCCAGACAAGAGTCGACGTTTACAAAGTCTTGGAATCGCGTTGGGATCGCGTCGAGGAGTGATTCGATAGAAGATCTGTTATACCTGTAGGTTTATTGTAGCAAAACAGTAATCAAGCGATAAGTACCTCCGTTCTTGAGGGTTCACGAAAAACACGTCATTTGCAGGCGCGAAAACCTCTTCGAGATCAGCTACTACGAGCATAGGTGTCAAATCTGACTATGAAGATATCAGGAATGTGTATCTTTAATATGCACGAGCCCATACCACGCACCGTCAAATCATAGAAATGCAACGTCCGGTCAAAAGTCATGATCCCAATCCTCGAATATGGATTTATGAACATTTCCTCGAATAACATGGATTTAACGCTCTCACACGCGCTGGCTAAAAAGCCTGAAGTGATAGCCGTGTGTGTGACGTCAAACATGAACAGGAAATCAACGGGTTGAGGAGGGCGAGGGCCAGATGGTGTCGGTAATGGTGTATAGTATGGTCGGGATATTGTTTCTAGGGGGTTTAGAGCCCAGTAAGACGACGATTGAGACACGTCGAAGTCGATTACGCCTTTGTTGAGTTCTGGGCGTTGGAGGTGATCGAGACGCAGCATGTTGGCGTCGAGGTTGCTGAAATATTCGGGTGAGACTGGAATGGATTAAATGAGATATATCGCAGGTAGATATGTTGAGATTTATCATTACCTTGCGTTTCATGAGCGCATAGGTTGCATTTCCAACGATTTCCACCAGCGACCCACGTTACCCATGGGTTAATATAAGCTCTGCACTGCTCACAACGCGGTGGACCCTCAGGGCCTGTGTCAATGATGGGTACAGGGTCTTCTGATGGGTCCAGTTCAGCAAATGGCTGAATAGCAGCTACGATTGGAATATGACAATCGTTAGCCAGACGCGATGTGCTGGGCATATTCCATGTTGACATTCGGATGAACTTGGGAGAGGCATTTCCTTTGAAATAAATGAAATAAAGTAAGATTTAAATCAGATTAATTGCGATTCATGTTACCTTGGTCTACAGCTGTAAAATCCGAGGTACACAGAGGTGCATGAGTACCTGGCAGAGTCATGAAAGATCGTGTCTCCCATGATCTTCTGTCTACCTCTATAGCCTCGATAGGCGAAGGTACCTGTGCAGGGTCTATTCGTGGTCTAAGACCTAGAAATAAAATTTAATTGAATTTATATGAATATATGATAAATAAATACCCTGATAGCTTGTTCCCGCAGAATGAGGAGGTTGAGGAATATGATTTGAGTGAGTGTACATTGGTCTGAAGGATCAAAAGCCCAATGATCGTCATAGCACATATACAGTTTGTTTGTTCCGACCAAACAAAGAATATATTCTTCGATTTATTCTGATTTAATTCTTAATTTCTGTATTAATGTCCACTGGTGATAAACCTAAACCACCACCGCCACGAAGACTTTTTTCTGTAGATTCTGTTAAATCCACTCATTCACGACGTTCTTCTGCAGATAATGTTGATGTTCCAAAGGGTCCTCGTCTTCGGCAAGGTTCTGGTCTTGCAGAACTGTACAAATTAGCAGAGAATCAGGAAAAAGATGCTCAGCTTTTAGAGGATGTACCACTGGTGACTTCGCCAATAGAAGACTCGCCCCCGCCTTCAGTATCAGGTAGACTAGAGGCATTGAGACCGCCTCCTTTAGCCGCACCGAAGCCATATGTTCCAGAGTCGAAAGAGGAAACAGTGACACCTTCGCCAACGCGCATGCGATGGGACAGTATTAGGCGACATGTTCTGCCTCCATCAGGATCGTCTAGCAGACCTTCAACTCCGCCTGTACCACCTATTCCCCCATCAGTACACCATTTCATCCAACCCCAACGCTCAGGTTCAACTCAGTCTTCGCTCACTTCAATATTTCCTGCACCTCCGTCATCCCATGGTCACAACCAAACTGGGAGATCTGGAACGCCTAAACCGAGTCGCTTAGCTCGATTGGGATTTAAACAAGTTGTTGAGCACGCCCGGGAGGTTATTGATGACGCGCGCAGGTTCGGGGATGAGATTTTGCGTGCCTGTGCTGCTGCACGGTATAACGACTCAAATGGTGGTGCTGGAGGGAGATCGAGAGAAGGGAGTGCTTTTGGGTCGTCCATTACTCTTGGAGCCGCTTCGAATGTGATTGGAAAGCGGCAGTCTCTGGCATCTCTCTCTGCACTTTCGAATATTGGGCACGGAGTCGGGACCTCAGCTGGCGCTGGCGCTGCTGTGAACGCTACACCTTCATCTGGACCGTCATTAAAATTGCTCTCTCAAATATTAATTTATAACTCTGGGATGCCCGCCAATTCTACGGGGGAACAACAGCAGCAGCAAGCCTTTTATCTCCCGCATGAGAGCTTGATACTCTCCACACTACTGTGTCCATTTTTGACGCCCACGAAATATCCTATAAGCAGGCTAGAGGAAGAGCAAAGGATGGCCGTTGAAGCCTTTGAGTTGGTAACCAAGAGCTGGAGTGCATTTGATGAGGTAGGTACTGTTTCCGTATCCATTTTCAGATATTGACTTTTTTAAATTTCAGGCAGCAAACGTCGAGCGCTGTATATGGTGTACTAAAGCAGCATCAAGTTTAGCACCTAGTCATCTAAGAACGATGATATTGGCTTCTTTATGGAGACTCCTCGTTCCACCACCACAGAATCGTATTCTCTTAAGTCTACACGGATTCCAGTCCATCTCCTCGGGGCTCCTCCTCCTCTTAGTATCTCTATACCGATCATCTACATCTCCCGCGCCCAATCCTCAATCCCCCTCTCATTATACAACTACTGCTTACACTCCTACCTCATTCCTTCAAACATCTGCCAACTTTTCAAACCCCCCTCACCCTGATATCCGGCTATTACAAGAACTGATAACCTTGGTAGTTGATGAGGGAAGATTTGGCGAGTTGGAAGATGATAGGGTTGAAGAAGAGTTTGGTGTTGAATTTGAGGTGGGAGACCGGAGGGCTGATGGCGAGGGGGGAGGGATGATTCGAAAACTGGTATTTGCAGATGCTATGCTCAAGTGTATTGAGAATTCGGCTGGGACGGGGGAGTGGTTGATTTGTTGGGTCATTGAGGTTTGCTGTTTATTGGAATTTATTTCTCTTTTTTCCTGCTGATGCTATGTCTGTTACAGAAATACTGGCCTACACTATCGGCGACACACTCTTTGACTACATTACAGCGTCTGATTCGTGCCAGGATAATTACGACGTTTTGTAGACTTTCGATGGTGTTGTTGGAGCCTTACCTTGTATCTCTTTCCTCGTCTAATGATGGGAGAACGGGCGGGTTGCATTCACAATCAAGTACGATTGCCTCAACATCCTCCGATGGACCCACTATGCCCTATAGAAGCACGAAAATACCGAACCAGATTGTATCATTATTGCAAAAGAGAGTCGTTGGTGAAGTTGAGGAATTGGAGGAGGGATGGCGCAAAGCTGGGTCGGCACGAGTGAGTGAAGAGCAGGGATCTGCGAATGCGAAGGGAAGGGGGAGGGACAATGTCGTGGACATTATGCGAGAGGAGATGAAGATGAGGTTGTGCAAGCTTTTGTTTAGGGTCATATGTCTGGATGTCGAGTATGATAGGCAGATGTCGATGCCTGGGCCTAGTGCGAGGTCGGGGAATTTGAGTGCGAGTGAATCGGATGTGTTTGCGAATCCGAATAGCAGCATGAACACTTCTGTGTCGATGGGAGGTAGTGTGACTAGTCCTACGCCTAGGATGAATCAAAATCCCGCGACGAGCATGCAGTTTTCTGTGAGGTGGGCTATTGGGGCTTTGTGTGGATGGTGGAGGGGAGGGAGAGCGGAATGGAGAGAGGTTGTTGAGGGGACCTTAAGAAGCATTGTGAGTACATTTTATATTTCAGAATTTGATTGTCTCTCCCGTTTTATTTCCATCCTTTAAATCCAAACGTAAAAAAGAAGAGGCTGACAATCTTTTTCTTGCTTGTAGATTTCATCAGACTGGACAACTTCGTTGCCTGTATTTCAATCGCTACTCAAGAATTGTCCTGATGAAGTTCGAAAACCGATATTTACGATTTTGTTCCCATTGATCAACGACGTATGTGTCCATCCTTTTTTTTACCTAAATTACCACTGAACCATACCCACAGCACCTTCTCGAATCTCCCCCGCCTTATCCATACACCCCGCTCAACACATTCCTAACCACCCTTTCCCGCACGTACCCCGTCATCTTCTTCAAACCCCTCTTTGCGCTTGCTGCATCCAACAAAGAAGTAGTCGTCGTCAACCATCTGTGTGCCGTCCAGGCACACGCAAAGTATGTGTCGGATTATTGGTGGAGGGATGTGGAAATGCTCTGTATGGCACTACTTGCGGATGGAAATGCAGGTCCGAAACCGGGAAACGCGAACGGAGGTGGGAGTGGGAATATGGACGGTACCTTTGGAAATGCGAGGTTAGGCCAGCTTGTGCTGTTGGTTGAGATTGTGGGTGCGATGCAGCGAGTGCGCCATTTGAAGGAAAATGCGGATCCGAAGGCTGCGGCGGATGGGAGGTTTGTAGAGGTTGTGAGGTTTGTGAATGCGTTGGAGACAAGGTTGTGGTTGGTTATTGAGGCAAAGGTGTGATATATCTGTCTGGTGATTTTGATGTTGGGGCTAACAGTGATGATGATGATAGGAACGAACTATGCAGTTGTCTCCTGCTCAGCGCATGCTTTTTGGGATGTTGTTTAGAGAATTCAGGTTACTTTCTAGGTCTACCAAACTGTGGGTTGTGTCTCTTTATATTCTTTCATTTGGGTCTCATCTTGTGGATCATCACGCAGAGCACCATGGCTGTCGCGGATGCTGACGTGGTTCGAAGTCTATTGTGCGGAAGACCATTTCGGGGATTTAGAAAAGGATGTGGACACTGCTGTTGAAAGGGTGCAGGGGCTGTATCAAGCGGCCCAGGAAGGTGTTCAACAAGCACATAAGGTACTACCTTCATTCTTCACTGCTTTCCAGACGCTAATGCTATTTTTTGTTATCTCACAGCGGCACACTTCGATGCTTGCAGCAGGTCTAATCAAACCGCCTCCTTCCAGTGTCACAGAATCCACGTCTGCAACAACAGACTCCAAAGGAGACGTTAAATACCTCGATCTCGCTGCGTCCTTTGGTGAATCTACCAAACTGCTCGAATCGTTATCAAAAGGGTATATATCGAAAGCGCTCAAACTTTTTGTTACGGTTTCGACCTTGATAACACAAGAGCATTGCTTGAGCTTGGGTCCGGTGTTGTGGCAACATTGTTTATTCGATAATGTTGACGCATCGACAACCGCATCGGTATGTTGACCTCACTCGCTAAGAGAAAAATATTAAAAAATGACTTCACAGGCTTGTTTCTTGTTGATGCAATGCGCTGAGAAGACGCCAATTGACCTTCTCGCCTTGATTGAGGTTGACTTGCAAACGTAAGACATCTCTGATTAATACGTGTGCCTCGTTCTTGAGCTTTAACACAGATCTGACGAACAAACGCGCCAAGAAGCCGTCCGCAAAATTGCCATCCTCACAAACTGGCGCTTCCAAATCATGTCTCAAAATTTCCTGAGTGACCGTAATCACCGTCCATTCAAACTCGCACGTCCTCCACTCCCGTTCCTCGCCACAGACATGGGAAGTAGCCTATACGTGCACATGGAAGAAGCGAACGAAGACACTGATAAGAATGACGTTCCTCTCGAGTTGAAGAAGCGACTGGCAGAGCTTGGATGGGCGGAGGAAAACGCTGCTGAACCTGATCCCAGAGAAGAGTGGATTAAGACGCCTCTTTCGATATTACCTGTTAATCAAGCGGATAGACTGGATGTGGGGACCACAGATATATTTAACACCAGTCCTGGTGGGAGTGGGAGTAACTCTCCTCAGGCGAGTCCTGTGCCATCGCCTCGGAAACCGCGTGCGTTTAGAGAGAACTTGTCACCTGCGGATGAGGCGACAGCGAATGGAGGTGCCGTTGTACGCAGGAATTCGAGCTCGGGTGGGCCTGTGAATACGGCGAAACGACGTGCAGTGTTTGTTCCGCCGCTCACCCAAGTATTTTTGCGCCTCATCAGCATGGTGCATGACCCAAATTTTGTCATTGCTTCAACAGCGCGTGGAACAATTATCGATCTTATGCGCAACGACCCTGCCCTCCTCACGCGACCTATCTTTGATTTGCTCAGCGGGGAACACAAGGACACCAATTTCGCTTCGACGTGCTTTTCTTCGCTTTTGCATATTCACAGGATCCTCCCACCTCCACTGACGCACAATATCTTCAACAACTTGGCTGGGTTTTTGAAATATTCATCCAGACAGCTTGATGTTCCAGACACACTCAGGGACTACGCCCTCGTGGTTAGCGTATTGGATAGGTTGACCATTCAAGTTAGCGGCATGACTATCCGAGAAATCCGAAGGTCGAAGCTGGATCATTTCCTCATCCCTACCGGTTCTTTATGGTTCCAATCTGGTGCTCCCAAAGGACCAATGTTCCCCAGGGAATTAGGGCCCAACGATGACCCCTTTGAACCTGTTCCATCCAGCTTGGTGTCCATCACTATGATCAGGGTGTCGCAGAACCTCCTCTTCCTGTCTATGATCAAACGGAATTATCATGATGTTCAAATTATCAGGAAAAACATGTCACGCTTGGTCCTGCCTACGCTGGCACAGGAGATGTCCGATAGAGAGTTGGAGATGCGGGATTTCATGCCCCGGAAATCAAAGACGGGTGTCCAGCGTTCACTCAGGAATGATACGGTAGAGGTGTTGTCATTGGTTTTGTCGAGGAGTTATATCTTGTTGGTTGCCCAGATTTTCAGGTGCATGTCGAGGCATTCGAGTGATAGGCAGGAGCTGGCGATTCTGATTGATGGGTTAAACAAGACGCTGGTAGCACATGGGGATGATATTAATATCGTCAGTCAGGTCCTCATCGGTGAGTCTTGATACTTACTTAGTTTCGGCCGCTTTACTAATGAAGGTATGCAGCTTACATGGTTGCCACTACGCGCTTCAGACGTATGTTCACCTCTGGCAATGGTTATAACCTGTTCATGCCCGCTCTCATGAAGGTCTACACCGAGAAGCCCAATCACCCTGGTATCAGAGCTGCTATCGAGTACGCGGTCAATCGGTTCTACGCATTGCACAAAGAGGCATTTCTGTTTCAAAGTATCGATACCATTGGACAGCTTGCAATGCTGCCGGAATTAGACGGCGACTGGTTCGCGAAAGGCGTATACGATCTTTTTTTATCCCTGAAAAAAGGACCTTCGTCTACAATTGACGTAGCGGGGATTCATAACGCCAATAAAGCACAGGAAAGGGCCGCATTGATGATCCATACCGCTGATGAGAAGCCGCAGACGTTCTTGGCTGCTGTTCGTAGAGTGGAGTCGCAAACGGGGTTACAGATGTCATTCCAGCTTCCAGATGAATACGAGTCGAGTAAACTCGGCATGGACGATTTTATCCGCCTATTCTTGACGGTTATTGCGCACGATGTGACCATCTCAAGAGCCCAACACTTTTTCCGTCTCCTGCGATTATTGACCCCGTACCTGTACAACACCTCTGGGCCTACGAAGACAGTCTTGTCAGATGGTATCCAAGCTCTAGGAATGATTTTGCTCAAGGCATTTGCAAGGGCCAAAGGCACGGACATTGCGTCGAGGATCATTCACCGCGACGAAGGGACACCATTTGTCCCTCCCAAACCCGAAGACGCACCCTTGGATTCATCTCGTGGACCATGTGACTCTAGAGCTATGCGGATGGATTATCTTCAAATGACATATTCTTTCGGAAGAGCTGGTGGGCAGTTATCTCTAGCTACAACACGGCAGGTTTTGGAGGTTCTCAAAAGTCTCCTCAAAGACTCTTCTGAAAACAGCTATCCTCCCCTTGCGGTCTTCCTCAGCGACTTTGTTCGCATGCTCCTGATTCGGCCTGATATCCAAACCAAGGCTGTTATTGCCTTCCTGCGAGATGTTTCTCCGATTTTGCACTCGTACATGGTCGTGGTAGATTTCACGGGCGTATTTGAGACTGTGCTGAAGCTCACTCAAGTACCGAATTACGCCAACGATAGTCATTTTGCGGAGGTGGTCGTCAACGAGATTTGCACTGCAGGGTTGGCGGCATGCGATTTGGCTGCCTCTGAAGGGCGTCTTATGACCCTTCCATGTCGACCTGTTCTCATTCAACTCCTGGCGGAATCAGTATTTTTCAAGAGTGTGGACGTTTTTGCCGAGATTGAGAGACGTCCCCCGACATACACGTTTTTGGCCGGCGTGGTCTTCCCTTTCTCTCTCGCCTTGAAGACACAGAGCGTCATCATCGCGGATGGGATGAGACCAGAAGAACATCGCAAAGCTCTTATCCATACATGGATACGTATTCTGTCATACGTTATGACTGCATGTCAGCAGAGCAGGAAAGAGGACGAAACAATGCGGCGCGGTCTTCGAGGCCTTGGAGGCTCTTTCAAGTCCAAGAATTCGGACAAGGATAGAGGGGAAGGATCTTTCTGGCGCTCCCACCTTCCTACGTTCATGATTGCTCTGCAAATCCTCAAGGTCATCATTATCCGTGCAGCTGTCGACATTGATTCCATTCCCGGGCTAGGTATATGGGAAAGGATCACATTATTCCTAAGGACAATGCTCGTAGAAGGAAATGCCGCCTTCGCTTTCAAAAAGGAGTTGGGCTCGGCTGCCAATACGCCTACTGGGTCACCAAGGACCCCCACCTTTGATCTCCCGCAATCTGGCTCACACCTATCTATTGCTGGCAGCATTGCACGCCCGGGCTCCCCCTTCTCACAAAGGTCCTTCACCCGAATCTCTCGACCTCGCCTGATTGACTATACTCTGTGGTCCATGTTAGAGTTCGTTTGTGCTTATCGATCCCCATTGCGCACCAGTCTCAAGCTCCTGGTGATCGAAAAGGTTGTGAACCTTAACCAAGAGTTGAGGATGCAGCAAATGAAGGGAACGCTAACGCCAGTCCCAAAAACTGCTGGGAGCCGGAGAGTGTCTACTGTGTTTGCCAAAAACCGTGTCAGGTCGTCAGGAATTGGGAGCCCGTTGTCTCATTCCCCCGAGTCATCGCCTTTGTTGAAACCATCAACATCCAGCAACCTGTTACCTGTACCCACTTTGGAGATACCGACGACTAACGTTCGCAGAGCTGGTTATCAGATATCCCCTATCACCCCTGTTGACCGCGCAGAAGGCATACCTAAAATTGTACACTTGGGTCCTGCATCACCTTCTGCATTTGCCCCTATCTCATCCCCCATCATCGGTGTTGGATTGGCGGGTGGTCTGAAGGCTCTCAATTCAAAAGATGGAGAAAAGAGTCCTACACCTACAACCAACATCAAATCTATCACCCTCGTCCAAGCAACATATCATAGGATTCGTGGAGTTCAAGCATACCTCGGCTATGATGTGCTTCTCCCAATGCCTGGTTCGTCATCATCCAGTGATGACATAGCGGCGCCACAGACTTGGTCGCCACACCAAGCTCTGCAATCCGTGGTGAAGGAGACGAAGGAACTGCTTGAAGAATTTGATCAGCAATTTGAGGGCGAGGACGATGTCGCGTTTGACGTTGTAAACGACGATTTTGTGCTTTCTCCAGTCATCTTGGAACCTCCATCATCTGCATAATTTTACACCTCCTATCTTATTTTCACCCATTTCTTGCTATTTCGCAGTTTTATCTATACCCTGGTCATTCTAGAGTTAACATTATTTGTTCGATAGTAATACATGTACAATTAGATTGTAACAATGAATGTGAGAGAAAAATAAATAAGTGGCAAAATATATAGACAAATAAAGACCGCAAAGGACCGTGTCTTCCACGTTGTGACTCCATTCTCCCTTCCATCATCTACAAAACCCATCCGGAGCCATGCTACGCAGCACGTCCCGTTCTTCCAGCGCATTACAGTCGCCAACTGGCAGCGAGAACACTACCCGTTCTGAGCCTCGCCTAAGCATCTCGGCTATTTCACGCATGTTTCTCAGAATGCGCCGTCTCGACGAATCTGCAAACAACAAGCCGAAGAGGACGAAGGCGACAGTCATTTCGTCTGGCGAGCCAGTGACTCACTCTGGTTTGGACGTCAGTCCCACTGAAGAGCACCAGCAAGTACCTGTGGAGTACGTTGACCACTACGTCTGCGAGGGTGGCGTCAATGTTGCCACTCTTGTTCGCGCTACCAGGCAAACGCTTCTGGAGCGCGTCGACGCATGTGGAGCCAATTCTTTGACCCAAGAACAGTACGTATGAGCGTTCTATAGCCTAAATGTGAAATTAAATTTCTTTTTATTAGGTGGCAATGTTCTATTTCTCCTCCAAAGAATGTGCACCATGGAGTCGGAACCTACAAAGTCGAGGTGCGTACTTAGTTTTCAATGTTATCCATGCCATGACTTACAATAAAAAAAGGTTCGCTATCATGCCTCTGCCACCCGCTCGTCCGTGCCCGATCCCCACAAGCCAGTTGCACTCGATCAAGCAAAGGGAATCCCAGGATTAATGACCATTCGCAGCAGGAACGACATCTAGTCGTCGCGTCATTGCACCTGTCGAATTGAACTCGTCATCTTAGTTTCTTGGCCCCCTCCCTGAGGCTCCCGTTTCCGGTTTTTTTTGTCTTTAAACCAGCTTTTCTCTCGTTCTTGAATCATGTTTGACCTGTATAATATCGCTGCTTTTCTCTTCTCGTTCATTGTTTTCCCCAAGCTTCATGCTTTGCTTTCTTCCGTTATTCATTGTACCATCATAACCATTTTTAAATTCGGAAAACCCAACATTTGATTCCAAAATTGTCCTCCATTCATACTTCCGTAACTTAAATAACCTACTGTTACCAACAGCTCAGGCTGTTGGTTGTACACATATCCTACTGCTCACCTTCCATCCTTTTGACGCTCATTTTACTCTTTTTTGACTCTTACTTTCGCGATATCCTTGTCCTCGTCCTCTTGGAAAGATCCCTGCACCTCATGCGATCCTTCCAAAGGTCACCCATTCCAACTCTCAAGCCATTTTAGGCTTTACTTGGCCTCGAGCTAAAGATATCCACACTTGGCTCCCGTTCCGTCTTTCTCGATGCTTCATCATCTCAATTAGGTATCTTTCCTAACACGCTATTAGTAGTCTTTCTTTCCATCGTCTAGTCTTTGCGTTTAGTTTCGAAGTAGGTAAATACACGCATAGTTGTTCTATTATTCAAGTCTCAATAATCCATAGTTAGCACCATTTCATCTCTTTATCCGTTAGTCAGGGTTTCTGGTTTCGTAGTTACTGATTTTAGTTACTGCTGGGTTTAATTGAATATTGTCTGATCTTTTTAAAAATATCTTCAGGGAGTGATGATTACCAACATGCGTACGGGCTGAGCGCAAAGTACCAATGCGCAGAGGATTCATTAGATATGATGTCAGAAAGGGAGGCTCCACGCTGCTGTAACAGCCCACGTTGCTCCTCAAAGGAGAGATGAAATACTTGAACGTCAATGTCCACCATGTGCTTTGCTTTCAGGTCTTCTGAAAACGATGTAAAATGGTGTTGATCGTCCGAAGCATTATCCGAATCGCTCTCCGAGTCGGATACGAGTCTGATTCGATGCTTCACGGACGCCAAGCGGGCGCGATTTCGGATGCCGACACTAGCCCCTATAATAGTCTCCCCAGTCTTATAATCGTCTTTGGCGTTGTATGTTTCGTCTCCTAACAGCGAGTGGGCCAAAGCCGTTCGAATGGTGTCTGTGCCCGCGCTTATGATCGGATCCGCGACGCCGACGTTCAAACATTGCAGATCTGGAAGCATAGATTGCCCTCCATTGTTGATAAAGTCGTATATCGAAACAAGCTGTTCAAAACAGGGTAGAGCGACAGTAAGCGTAATGATGGAAGGGACTGAGCGCAGCAATGGGAAGAGACCACATATGCCGGCCTGTCGCACTGCGCGCGATTTGGCGTCAATAAAAAGTGTCTGCAGAGACGGGAATGTCTCGATGAATCGTGCTTGATCATAGACACCGTCAAAGTGCTCGACCACTGACCCAACATCGAGGGGTAACTGGAGTCGGTTAAGGTTTGGAAACTGGAAATTCACGAATGGCAGGAAGATATGATAACCAGTAGGGTGTCTTAACCTCATAATCATCTCCGTGAGGTTGTGGTGTGTCATTGGCAGGCCTTCCAAGCGCGCTTCCTCATTTCGAAAACGACCAAGAAGAGAAAGGTCAATCGAAGCCCACTTTAAGTGGGGACAGCTCTTCAAAACTACGCTCCACCCTTCCAACGACACGTTGTTGTACAGAAGGTCGTCAATCCGGAAAATTTCTTTGGGAAGTAAGTGTTGCCGAACAAGTTCAAGGATCTTGTAAGTACCCCAATCCATAACCATCGAAGGTTGGGAAGAAGGACAGAAAGTTGGTGCATATAACCCCCATATCCATCGAACCTGAACGTGCCACGGAAAGGTCTTTCGGGGTCGTTTTCGAGTAGTATAAAGGTGTCAATATTTGGCATCTGTACGCGTTCTCGTTGGCACCGGCCGAATATTTCAAAAACATCATATACATCAAAGGGATTGATCGTCAGCTTCTTTAAGCGCTCAGGAGCCCATGTCTGGATTATCCAGTACAATATCCTTTGAAGGGGGCGATAATTAAGAGCAAAAGAAAGTGAACGACACGAGTTTCTTTCGACGTCGCGATTACCTGGGTTTCTATCCCATTATTCCAGTTGGATGGAGAGAGGTTGTGACTTCGCCAGTGCTGCGAACCGCTTTAGGCGATACTGGAGAGGTTCGAGAGGATGGTTGGAGCCCCACTTCGCACAGTTTATACGTAGGAACCGCCAGAGAGCAGAAGTGCTGTGGACAGTAGTACGCCATCTCCTGCATGTCTTCTCCAGAATGGATGACGTATGATGTTTGGGAGACACATCATTGGTGTATAATTCGGGGTTGTAGTACTGTGGAGGTATTTCGGATTCAGAATCGGGGGCACAGTGAAGCGCTATTTCATGCAGAACATCGTTGGGAACACTTCGAAATGGAGAATGGAGAACGCGGTATGCGAATAATTTCCTTTTCGTTGTTTGGTATTGGTCCCTCAATTGCTTTTGGGCTTGCCAGGAGCAAAATGTGATTGCACGTTGCACACTTGCTCTAATTCCAAGACTACCACAACTTCGAGCCGCCTGGCTAGGTGGCAGTTTGCAACCGGCATGGGATCATTGGATATTAGATACGGAATGAGATTCTTGGGAAAGGAAATCGGATACTAGAAGAAATGGGACGTTTTCTTTGCTGAAGTCCTCCAATACAAAGCAAGCCCTTACCGAAGTAACCCATTGCGCATCCATCCATGGAATTCGTTTATGAGCTGGGTGTTCTGGTCCAAAGATGATGTGCTCGATGTCCTGGGATTCCATAGCTTGTCAATCCCTGATAAATCGGTTGAAGACGCGGGGTACAATGTGGTGATTCAGATATGACGAATGTTTCTTGAAAGCCGTGTTTTGGCGATGGTGCGTGGTTCCGATTTAAGTTCAGTGCATGAAAGGACATCAAAGTCGAATAAAGAAATCCGAGGAACTTGCCCAGTCCCACAATTGGAATTGAAAGTCGAAAGGACAATAATAGAAAAAATACATTGTATAAAGTATCTGAAGGTTTTTACTCAAATTTATACCTTAAACTAAGAAATGCTATATACCTAGTCGTAATACGTAGCTGATATCCTGTAGTAATTTTAGAGTGGTGTTCAGAAGAAATCAATACAGCCCATGTATAAAAGCGAGGCGGGGGAAGTGTACACAGTTATCATGTTAGTCGATAAGAATCAAAATACAATAAGAACCAGAAGGAAAAGAGCTTTAAACCCCGTCAACCACACATCGAACCTTATCCGCACCAAAGAAAAGTCATAAGTATCGTGGTCGTAGAAACATAAAATAAATGAATCATGACGCATCACGGTACTCTCCGTGTGTCAGAACGGAGAGCGAGGGCGTACGTCTGTGCGAGGAGTGAGATTGCGAGTCTTCTGGTGCTGCAGAGCTCTCTCTTGTTCTCGAAAGACTGGACTGGAACTCATCCAGCACATCAGAGCTACAAGAGGGGGTAGGATTACCGCTCGGGCCTGTATTGCAGTCCGAGATTTGGTAGGGTGAAGCCGTAAATACGCGATGCACAGAAGGAATATCATGGGGACCGTCACGGTTTGTTGGTGTCGCTTCAAGAGCCAAGGCCATGTTATCATCGTCTACCTCGATTTCTTGATGCCGTGTCCAGATCCGGACGGCCCCGTCGTGGCTTCCAGCTGCGAACATATAAGGATCGTCAGCAGCTGGGTTCCATGCAATACATGTGAGATCTCCTCCAAGTTGTTGAGCCCGTATAAAGTGAAGGAGAGCAGCGGACTCTTGATCCCAAATATGAATGTCCCCAGCTATACGTAGTCAGAAAATGAAAGGACCAATACCACGAGTCTCACATACCTTTGCCAGCACACAGCACAAGTTCGTTGTTCCTTCCACCGAAGTAACTAGGGCCCGCAAAGTCAACGGCTACCTTGGGCATATACGTGTGCCTGAATAATGTGCTTGGAATCAGCAGCATGCCTTTCGATCCTTATACCAAACGTCATACCGTAATGTGAGTCTCCCAACTAGATTGGTAGAATCTCTGTCTTTTACCAGCTCTAGCTTCCACAATTGTGGAGCAGCCTGGAAGAAGACCTTTATGAATAGGATTCTGGTAAAATATAAATATAGTTACGTACCTTGTGTTCGTAACTAACTAGGACAGCGATACCGTGCCGCGCAGTTTGCGTGAGAGTCACATCCCTCACATCCTCGAGCATAGGTACTTGACTAAAGGGAACATACGGTCAGCGTCAAGGATGCATCAAAGACACGCAAAAACATTTACCATTCAACTTCCTTGGTCAACATATTGAACACTGCATATAGAATGGCATTAAGTCATGCCCCAATCATGGGCAAAATAGCACTACATACCAACAAGCCGCTTTTCTGCCCTTGATTTGCTTGGCTTCAAACCACTGGGGGACTTCATAAGGGGACCGACACCAATCAGACGAATCGAGTCAGGAGTAACAGCAACATCGTGCAGCTTGACATTTGTGAACTGATATTGATCCAAAACCTGAACAACAGTCAATTTAGCATCAGCATAATGCATGAAGAGGACAAGCTTACCTTGCCATCTAAGTCCAGTTTGACTACTGTTGATTCTTCGACGGACAGGAAGGCTACAAGACATACGTTATCAATAACCCGAATTCAAACAAGAAGTTTTATGCTCACCATCATCGTTAGGCATCCATGTTATAGTCTCAATAGCATTATCACGGCTGATCGTCTTCCTACAAAAGGCATCCTAAGTACAAGGGAGAAATAAGCAACTAATTTAATTCAGTGATCATCGATCAAGACGCAACGTACCTCAGGTGTCCAGACCTTGACGCCTTTAGCTATCTTTGTAAGAAGGTAGCGCCCAGTAGGAGACCTGAGAAGAATGTCAGGCTGGTCCTTTGATAAAGTATTCCTGTAAAGCGTACCATGCTACTTGACCAACAAAGTTTTGCCCGTGAGGTAGTGTCTTATAAGGCACGCATGGGTGCTAAAGTTATAGTCATATAAGCACGACTCCTTCAGCAGAAAGAATTAACAAAGACATACCCCCACAGCAAAGATAGTCGACGTTTTGTCCCAACTACGGAAAAAAACAACAACATGAGAATCCGTTTAAGGTTGGAAATAATAAAACTATACCTTGAAGTAGCCAAAAACCTTCCATCAGGCGAAAACTGCATGTGCCGCACAAGCGCAGCATGAGCCGCCAAATCCTGCGTCGGTTCAAGCTCAACCAACTTCGGCACAAGACTCGTCACTCTCGACTTGGTCGTCGTGATCGGTATCAAGTCAGTGCCCTTACGCCTATTGTCAAAAGGTCCAAACGGATTGAAATTCGAGCTCGTCGTGCGCTGTCTCCTCGGCACAGGCCGTCCTCTTTCTCCGCTACTACCACTGATGCTCACGGAAATACCCATTCCACCTGGAGTGGCCCCTCCAGTAGGGAAGCTACTTGGCCCAGTACCCTGGTCAGCGTTGATCCGTTTCGCAACTGTCAAAACAGCCTTGCGCCATCTCTGTTTGGTGGGTGATGTAGGATTCGCGTTACCCGCGTGTCCATCACTCAAGGAAAGCTTGTCCACAGGCGAATTTATAACAGTAGGTCCCGTAGTAGGTGATGCAGGCATGGAGGGCTCGCTCATCACCGCTGTCGCGTCCGAAGTGCGAGGTTTGATCGGACTAAGCGGGTCTTTTGGATCAAATGCATACGTAGGGCTGGGTTCCGGAGCGGGCGGGGTGCCCGCACGGGCTTCCACATCGTCGCCTCCTCCCAAACACGATCTCCTGAAGCAGGAGGTAAACGTTTGGACGAAGGCCGTATACAAACGCGCTATCCAGTCCCAAAGCGCGCTGCAGCGATCATATAGCCACACGCACCCCGTTGCGATCGCTGAAATACCGGAAAGTTGCAAAAACGTGTCTGTGCCTTCATTCAAAACGTCGCTCAGCCATTTCTGACCCTTGTGTCTCGCAAACGCCCATCGTTCTGACGCAAACCACGCTGAAACGGCTGCTAAGCCGAATGATGTGAATGTTGTCAAAACGGTGGTGATAGTTGATGTCACAGCAGCCTAGATGATGCAATACGTTGTTCAAGCACCAAAAGAAAAGAGGAAAGAACGACGTCAGTACGCGTTTTCGACATGAAACACGAGGCCGCGACGTAGGATTGTGGTGGCGTTGGGAGTTGACAATGACATACCTGATGCGAGGCATATGCAAAGCAGCACAAACCAATCGAGAAACATGCCACTGATAAGACTAGGAATACCAAAGGGGAGCGTTTGATCCACATCATAACCCACCACGGGACACGATGCCCGGGGGACCGGCTGCGATGGTATCCTTAATATCATAGTACGGAAAGTAGGAAACCAATTCAACACCACTTACTACATAGCTTGTTTCCACGTAAGCCCTAGTAAGCTGTTGACGGCAGCTGCGATACTGAACACCAAGGAAGCGAACCAGAAACTATTGACCGCATCAGACATGCCGCTCCGATCGAGCTCATATGAGAACTGCATGGTTGTAGCCGTCACAGCGGAGAAGAAGGTGGCTACAGTGGAGAGGTTAAGTAAATTATTGGCCCCATGCTTTTGCGCAAATCGGATAGTAGGAACGCCTGTGCCCAAGTTCAGACAAATGTCAGTCACTGTGAGAGTAGTTTACGTCGGGAATGGGGATCGAGACTAACCAACTTCAATAAACATTGACAATGACGACGTCAACTCATCGAAATGTTGACCCATCTCAGCTGACAGGTCGTGGATGTACCTTTGTACTGGCGGAAAACGAAATTGACCTGACGAATAGAGTCGCATTAGCAAACAGGGCTAGCTGCGTAGAGTTCAATCGAAAGCGAACCTGAGTATTCCCTGAGGCAAGAAGCCCAATACTATTCAAAATACAATGAACAAAAATGAAAGATTGTCAAAAGAATATAGAGACCAACCTTAAGGTCACCAGTAAAGGACATAATCGAAGCATTGACGGCTTCATCGGTAAACTCGGGAAATTCATTTAAGCAGCGCACAAACGTCGAGACCTCCTTTGATAAAAGCTCCAGCTGGTCCGGAAATGTTTCGGGGTCCAGATTATGGGTTACAATTGGGCGCGGAAGATGCAGTTGGGCCTTGCCTTTTATCCGCTTGAGGCCTCTTCGACGCCGTGACGAGGTTGGGGACTCGTTAGGAAAGTCCAAAGAGATGTGCTGAACCTTTCGAGGAAAAAGGTCGGCGGCGTTTTCATGATATAAAAATAAAACTTGGGCTAGACGTTCTCGAAGGTGGAAAGCAGATGAAAGGATGGCGACAGAGCTGCCTAATTGGCGTGCAGCATTTGAAAAGTTACGGAGCTAAAAAGATAAGAAACGTCTGTTATTGTAGGTTGTGGAAGGGTTGCAAGTTATTACCTCTTTATCAAGGTTATTGATCCTCCTTCAGTTGACGTTTAGCTTTCTGGAATTCATGCAGGAACGATGTCATATGTCATACCTTTGTAACTTGAGAAAGGTCTCCGCGCCAGCTACTTGGATATGTTCATCCACAGATGCTATGTCCCCTATGTCAAGAAATTTCGAACTTCCACAACTAGGATGATCACATACGAACGTCCTTATCGTCTTCGAAACTAGGAAGTGTGTTGATTGCTAGCCCAATAAGTATATGTTTAATGAAAAAGACATATAATGAATTAATAAGAAACACACACCTGTTCTCGAACTATCGTTCTGCGCCAACAGCATTTCCACCAAACTCAATATTGTCTCCCTTCGATCCGTCAAATTGGGAGACTGGCGCCCCGACGCGGGCAAGGAAGGCGACACTCCTGGGCTCGCTGCTGCATCCAAAACCTTCGAGTTGCCATCCGCTGGTATTGGATGTGGAGGTGGGTTCTTCATGGTGAAATGGTGATATCACAGTTCTCGTAGCACAGCTGCTGGCTGGTATATCTTGCTTTTATATATAAATTTAAAATGTTCTAAAGGGTGCGTGTATGTGGGGTCAATTTCAGGAGTTGAAATCTATCAATGTGCGTAAAACTCGTGTTCAGGGTACTTGTCAGTGCACCACGGAATGTTCCTCAGTATTCGGGTCGTTAGTTGAAAAACCGCAAGAAAATATGGAAAAAAGGAGGGGGGAAGGGGGAAGGTGGTGGTAGGAGGAAAAGATTGGTTTCTTATTCTCTACCAAAGGACTGAATTGAATTTGAAAGGGACGCCATCACTCTCCAATCAGAATCGTAAATTCAAGAGGACGAGTGGCTGCAATTTCCCCTTCGCGTTTCTGTTCCGGGGTCACGTGTTCGTACCATGAGGCATTGTCGCTTCGGCTTGGCGCTGGCAGATCCCGTCATTGTCCAGTGTTCAAACACTCATTGTCAATCCCACTCTCGACAACAAACAAAATTAAAAAAACACTCGGGACTGTCATCCTTGACAAAACATAGCCGACGTGAATGAGATTCAGTAGCGAAGCGTCATGTGTTCAAAAATATTGGAGCGAGACTCCAATTTCAGCCAGAGATAGCAAAGCTAAATGAAGTCATAGGAATACACTTCGATTTTCAGAAATACAAGGTAGCGCAGGTGAACAACAGAGAGAATGGAGACGAGAGCAAGAAAAACTAGACACGAAGCTCGACGAGATAGACAGAAAACGGAACCAGTCAAGGATGATAAACTACCAAAAGAAAGGACACAAGAAAGCGAGTGTCAATAGATAGGTCAAGCCAATAAAAATGAAGGAAGGATACAGAGCAGACACGAAGGAAGGAATAGCTCAGCAACAGCCGAACCAATAAAAAGGAGAAAGTAAACGAAAAAAAGAAGGTAGACCAAGCAGGAAAAGCCATGGATATAAAAAATCACATACGTATACGAAAAAAGGAGTGTCGCGATTCTACGATATCTAAGCGTTCATCATGATGGAAAAAGTGGAAAAGATAGGCAAAAAGATAGTCACGGGTGGAAATAACCACAAAAAACGAAGGGAATAGGCTCGAGGATAGAGCGCAAGAAGTGTAGAACATGATCATTCATCATTGTCGATGAGAGGTTGATCGAAGTGCATAAGATAACGATAAATCCCAATTTCTGGTTCACCAAAGCGAAAAAGGAAGCAAAGCATACACGATGAAAACTCTAAAGAGCTCCATCGGGGTGCTCAACTGATCAGAAGAAGAGCGGAAGCATTTCTTCAGCACCAGAACCGTCGCAGTCGGATGAAAAAACGCCCTGCACGCCGAATCCTGAGTCGGCAAGTGTCGCAAGTCGGAAGATGAGCAGGGAGAGAAAGGGACAGTATATAGACCCCACAACGATAACACACCATGTGCACCGTGATCAGGCATCCAGGTCCACCAAAGGCCAGAAAGACCACCCCGATTCCCATTCCTAAACCCAAATGTACGTTGAAGCCCACACTCAAGCCCCTAACTTGAGTACCCATAACGAAGACTGCAAGTCATCGCATTAGATATCGATAACAGAGTCAGGGTCATCGGCTCGTCCTCGCTTCAATATACCCAAATACGACAAGTCCACACCCCACTTTGTCCACTGCAATCCAAAACTCACACTCGGACACAAAAGCTGGAATGTATCCAAGTGCTTGGACTACTCGTCTGACATTTGCAATGAAACGATGCAAAATCCACGGACACAAGGGTAAACCAACAAGCCGAACGCGCGCAGCAACCTCGCCAAACTAGCACCAAAAACCCAACAAAAACCCCAGGGAAATAAAAGAAAGGGAAAGGAAGGTTTGAAAAATAGAAGCCGGTCTTCACGGGGGGAAATCGCCGAATGTTGGACCAAGTTCAATGCATGCGATGAGGATCACGGAAAGTCATCCCTTGCTCAAGGGAGTAACACAAGGATGCGAAGGCCCAATCACAATCCAATCACATCCGTCATCGCCTATAACCGCCTTCCCCATAGAAGCACATCCCATCCTCGAATGGAATAGGTTGGATTGGATGTAGTGTAATATGTTTTTGTTTAGGTCGCGCAAAAGCGTCGTTCCTGCTGCTGGTTGGTGGGTACAGTTATGCAACGAGGCATCCAGGCGGCATTTCGGTTGGTTGTGTCCGGAGACTTTCATCATATAATATAACCATATCATATGCTGGCCTTCCTCTTCCCTCTTTTCTTATATCGCAGTCCCCCGCTCCCCCCCATTCCTTCATCCCATCTTTCCATCCTGCCGATGACTCCGATAACATCCCCCCGCCCACTCAACACAAACAAGGATTAAGCAAGCCCGCTAAACATGCTTGCACAGCCGATAAGCCATCCCCTCTCCACGTCTACGGTAAAACCTGCAACTTGATTGGGCGACTCATCATAAAGCCACTCGCGGGAGGAGGAGGCGCATCAACAGCAACAGCAGGACTCTCTTTCACCTCCACCTTCGTAGACTTCTCCTCCTCCGCACCCTTCATCACCGCACCCACCAAGCTCCCAACACTCGAAGGAGAAGGTGATGGTGGCCGATTCGCAAACAAGCTCGACAGGTTAAGCTTATTCAGCGTCGTGGTCGCACACCACGAATTCCTAGAGCCATCGTCTCTTCGCTTATGATGCGGATTTTTTCTCAACGACCCAAGCTTTGAAGCAGCCCGAATAGCTGCGTGCGGGGTAGGAGGTGTAGGAGGCCTCGTGCTGCTCGCACTAGGGCTCCTTCCGCGTTGCTGGATAACAAGACTATCCGGAAGTGGCGGATTGGAATCAAGACGTGAAGACGACCGAGAAGAAGGCATTGGAGGTGTAGGCGGACGTAAGCTGAACGGATTCTTGAGGTTCCCCTTTGATGACGATGTTTTGAGGTGTGTCGTTTTGCTTCCATTGGACATTTGTCCATTGGATTGTTTCCGTGAGATGGTTGAACCATTGCATATCCTCTGAACGGATCCAGAGCTACCGTACGACGCTTGGGATCCACGATGAGAGCTGGAGCTGTCCGAAACAGGGGAGAACACTGAAGAAATGACTGATTCCGATTCTGATGGGGATTCGGGTTGGGATGAGTCGTGATCGGAGGAGCGGGAGGGTGCCACTGAGCTGGATGCGTATGAAGCACATGTTGGGTTGACCAACGTGTCTTCAAGGTATGCTCTAACAGGTGGATAGGTTGGGAGGGTAAGAGGGAAGGCTGTGTTATAGTGATCAGTCTGTCGTGGGGATGCCAACGGTGGGGAGAGAGGTGAGATGGAAAGGGTAGATGATGTGGGTGCTTGAGATGACAAGGCCGGGGTAGGAGGTATCGACGACGATGCGCTCACACTGGACAAGGTCCTAGAACGCAGTATTTGTGCTTCTAGAGCAGCCTTCTCGGCTGCCTGCTTTTTTAGTAGGTCAGCCTTACGGGCTGTCCAAGTGGCGAGATTCATTTTACAATGGTGGAGATACATTGACATCTCGGGGATGGCTCTGACGGTGGATTCGGATAGGGGTTTAACGAATCTGGTGATAAAGAAAATCTGGGATCCCGCCTCCTGGATGGGATCATCAGAGGACATGACCGATGGCTTAAGGGCGTATTCTTCCTCGAGAAGGGCCTGCGCCGTCCATTCTTGCATTAGAGCCTTGGCCCAATGCTGGGATACAAGAAAAGGTCGAGTCTAATATGAAACGTGCTCAGTATCAAGAATTTAATAAAACAATATCACTAACTGGATTGCTGATATCCGCGTTCTTGAGTATGGCCTGGCAAATGATAATTTGTCGCTGGGGAAGGGTGCTAGTTTCACCGTTCAAAAGGAGTTGAAATCGTTTCACAAAATCATCATGAACGCTCATGTCTGTAGCAAGTACAGATTGTAGCAAAATCTTCTTGCAATGCTGACCATGGGTCGGGTGATCAAGGATAACGCCAAAACCATGGTGGCGCATAACCTTCAACAGCAACTGGCAGTGCATCTGCTCCAATGCTGAGCGGTGATCGAAAATTACAGACAGTGGCGTCGCGGCATTTTTCTGTGGATGCAGGTGTCAAGATGTAACCTCAACTTTGGACTTGTAATGCGGCAATACGTACCATGAACATGTTTGTAAACCCTGGGTGACCAACGTCATGTCCAATCGCAGCCACGTACAATATGAAGAGCTCTCTGAGGCCTAGGCTGGTTACTAGTGAGCTACTGTTGAATTTCCGGTTGGATTTCCAGACGCCATTCTGCTCGAACAGTATCGTGGGAGCAGGGACCATGCCAGCTGACTTGAGGTATGACTGAGTGGCCTGCAGGACATCCAGAGCATGTTCAAAGTTGTGGTAGGTATTCTCGTAACGATAGATACGCCGCAAGTGATGGATAAAGGCAGTGATTTGCTCTAAGGAAACATGTGTCAATAGGGGCAGGGTATGTGTTATAAACGGGGGGCACGACGTACTCATAGTGAGAGGGATCGCCTCCTTCATTCCCTCTATCCTGAATAGAGCCTCAAACAAAATCAAAGTACATTCCAAAACCTCTTCATCAGGAAGATTATGGGGCTCAAAATTCCATCTATCCAGAGAACGGATGAGACGATCTCGCACGGCAATTGGAAGATCGGCCGGTAAACTGTTAATCCAGGCGAACAACGCATAAGATGAACAAGATATTTCGCAATGATCTTGGGACGATATTGACTCACGAATCAAGACTATTGTCGTTCACAGAGTTCAAAGTCTCTGTGTACATGTCGCTGAGCATTTCAGCGAATTTTGTTCTGAAAATGATGCCGCTCGTGAGCATCATCCGTGAGCCTCTCCGGTGGATACAAAGACGTACTGAAAGCTCTCATCGTTACCCCCCAACCAATTGTGACCATGACCTGTGCTCGTTGTTGCTAGATGTAGTCCACCAACATCTGCGCTCCGTCGTCGCCAGTCTCTCGGAAAGCTAGGGTGTGGGAGAGGAGAACCTTGGTCGAGCACGACACGACACATTGAGCAGTAAAGTGTCTTATAGCGAGTTCGCCGTTATCCACGATGAGCAATTCTTTTCTTTTTCAGAAAAAAAAAGAGCTGGATGAAGGATAAGATATGGAGTGGAGGGGACGTTGCTTGTGGAGAACAAGGTGGTTGCTTCGGTCGCGTGGTTGTGCCAAGGCCTAGGCTAAGTTGGAAGTAGGCTCTCGTGGTCTGCGCGTGGGTGAATTTAATCAAAGACCCCGGAAACTGCCCCTTACTATATAATTAAAAATATTTCCAAATAAAATATTTCGTCACCTGAGCGATTCGAACACTCGCGGGCAAAGCCCAACCGCTGACTTATAGCAGGCGATCCCGTTAACCACTCCGGCAAAGTGACCATGATTTTCAGCCAAAATGTTGCGAACAAGTATCTGGGGTCTCTTTATTCTATAGCCACCGTTATTCCACCATCCTAGCTGTCCGTAGTGTGTATATTATAAGTTATGTGCTAACGTGCGCTTCTGAGTCCTTTTTATGGTTCATTTCCAAATCCTTAAAGTATTTTAGTACAGTAAGACATGAGAATCTCCTCCAAAAGTCCTCGCAAATCGTGGTTTCACCTGTTAGCACAAAACACCTCTCAGCCACCGCAAGTCGAGCTCACGTCAACTCAGTACGTGTTTCTTATACACGAAGTCGCTGTGCTTCGTCCCCCTTTGATTATCGGACAACACTCGCACGTTCTTTACTCTTATAGACAGAAACTGTCTCTATCCATATTTACAAAGGCAATGTCCATCTAAATCAAGCAGCAGTTTATCATGTGCTACCAGTGGTGGATGCCCACTCCTCATGATGTGAATCCTTCCCTAGGCTAAAATTAGAGCCATGGGTTTTTGGAACCAACAGCCAATAGACGACAGCTCCTACTCGGAAGAAATAAATATTCGCTCAGCTCTAATAGAATTTATAATCAAATATATGAACAACGCCGCGGTCGAAACAAGCTCCCCTGACCAAACCAGGAGTATTCCTTAGTCAGGCAACAAAAAGCCACAGCCAGCCATTAATGTCCTTAGTCCTCCCATCTAAAGCCAAAATCATATACTACTGCGCACAGTGTACTCTCAGGGCGCGACACCGAAAAATGACTGTCAGACATCGAAACAATTCCAGGCACTTCACATTCACGCCACCGCCTGGAATTCGTGTGACAACTCTCTCGGTTTGTTCAAAAAAGTCAATTCGCATACCCATCATTCCAAAAGATCAAAAACTCCCCTTTAAGAGATCTCTCAATGAGAAATCGATGCACTATACTTGCCGCGGTAGATCACACAGCTCAATTTCTGCGTTGCACAAAATTGATGGAAACCGGCGGGGTCGTGGCAATCACTGGCATAGACGAGGGCAAAGAACTCTTCGGTAAAAGGGATGGTGATTGGCACATTCTGTTGCATTCATTATCTCATCAATATCCCATGAGGGAGCATTACCCTGCCGATAAGGTTTCAGACATACCCCGCCCCCATCCCGCCCCGCTTCCGTACCTTCGCGATCAGGCGCTAACACGTGGTGATCATTTAGCGCCCCGCCGTAACGATATCATGATCATGCATCAGGGACCGGCCCGTCATCCGATAGGCTCATGGCGAACCAACCGTTAGCCAAGCTCCTGGACCCACCCCCTTCCCTCACGTTTCGATCGATATCGTGGCATTGCCTTGCGTTGAAATTTAATAATTTTCCAACACATCTCCAATCGCTGTCAAAAGATGAAGCGGCCTATTTTCATCTGACATCTTCATGCATTCCCTACCTCCACCTTGGACCAATGAATATGAGGTACGTACTCTTACAATACACTCTCAACACACTACCTACCAGACCCCTTCTTAAAATTTTACCAACAACATACATTTCTGATCCTGTATCACCACCGAAATGTCATCTCGCACCCTCTCCGCCACTGATCGCCTGGCCACCGGTCGTAATTCATTGGTAAACATTCACCCATTCCATCGTCGACGTCCTTATCCTCCTAGTTTGTTCATGATCTAAATCAAATGTTCACGAGACTAAGACTAAACAACAGATCCTGTTCCGACCGCCCATTAATCCTAGGCGGTGCTACGATAGTGTACCTAATACAGATCTCACCTACTGATACTACTGATACCGCATGTTTAGTGCGATTCAAACAAACTGGCAACGTTCAACAAGAAAAAAACAGGGCTCATCTGTATTCGGAATTTTTATTCATGCGATGCTAAGTCGGACAAATCTAAACAAAACCTTGACAGAAGGGAAGGAAAAGAAAAATAGAAGTATGTTCAAACCGATCATGGTCGTCTGAGGTGCCCATGGGACTAACATGTAGCACTGGACCCTTGAACGCGCGCACGCAACATATCCGAGGTCGGAACCCACTTGATATGCGCTCCCACAAAGGGGAGGGATGGGCAGCCGATCGGCCAGCGCTTCGAGGTAACGCACACATCATCGAACGTCCGCATCGTCCATTCGAACCTAAGTAGCCTAGATGTGATATCCCAGCATCAAAAGGTGAAGGAGAGCGGCACCGTCAGATTTTATATTATATTATCTCATCTCATCTCAGCGAGCAAATACACTTTTAGACTACACACCGTGACAAGCCGCTGCCCCTTCATCACTGTCATCATATAAAAACCAACATACTTCATCACACTCATCATCATCATTATCCGTCATCCGTCATAATCTCATCTCACCAGCCCAGCCACCCTTCGAAGCACAACATAAAAAACTGGGGTGCTTTTTTTTTTTCACAATGCACATTCCCTCCAGCCTGCCTCGCGGAGTTTGAAATCTACAAAATGGACCTTGATAATGCCAAACCGCACGCTGCAGTCCATAGTCATAATACACATACCCTAGATCCCTGAACGGCCATGCCACCCTCGCCTGAACATAAGATCCCCATCTCATGCCACGACCACGCTCATGGCGACTGATGCAGAGCCTCGAGGCTACCCGTCTGATGCCGGCCAGATGCCATCGCACCTCTTTTCAATGCCGTGGATGTAGGACCACCTCCCAACATTCCTTCATCTTCTCTTTCTCCCAACCCAGCCCGAATGAGTCGTATATGAACGTTCAACTCCACGGCCCATGACACAGGGTACATCAGCGTTGCGAATCATGAACGGCCTTCCAACACCACAATCGCACTCGGACGAAGTTCGAAGCCCCTGTCTCGTCGTGAACATGATCGTCCAATAGCACTTCTCTTACACTATCCCCTACTACTACGAGTATATCCTAGTCTACACGATCATTCAATGTCGTGGTGGGGTGCTTTCAGCGAGGTAGCAATCTGAAAAGATCACTTATAGAGCGAAGTTGGGACCTTCCAACTGTGTCAGAACCTCTATCATCGTCTGGTTCTGAGATCGTGAACCACATGTTTATGTTCATGCTTATGGCGAGGCGATTACGATGACTAAGTCCAGAGTATTGAGTATGGAGCAGCTTTGACATTACAATCGCAATGAAAACGGGGTGTGGGCATATATCTGAGCGTTTTGTTTTTGTTTCTACGTCTCGCTTGCTTCGCTTCCGATGGTCGTTCATTGACAGGCCAAGACACGTATTCCATGGCCAACCGTTGAAGGGTTGTTGGCCTATCCCATTCATTGCCTGTATTTCAATGCTGGGTTTGAATCTTTTTTGAAAATAAATTATTTAAGATAACCTCCACACTACCAACCCACCGACATCATACTCCCCAAGCTTCGTCACTGTCCCGCTCCCCAAACGTCAACGTTCGACATCGGTGCCATGGAGGAAGACATCCATAGAGTCTCTAGCACACCAAAAAACAGGGGCACTTTTATATATCACACCAAAGTGCGCACGAAATTCAAAAACCTACTTTACACATATCACCTCAAGCTTTTGTGAAAATGGAAAATAACGGACTTTAGGGAAAATCATCATCATCTGTACAACACCCATATTACTACTAATTTCCTATTCGCCCCGATGTAATCATCCACAGCTGCTGAAGCTTATGTCAGAATCTACATATAGAATAGACATGACTTGAATCTCGAATCGATGGGCTCAGGTCAGATCTAGACACATGCCTTGCGCTGCGTCCAAGTTATACATATCTCACCCATCGTATGGATTGCACCGATGGGGGTGAGTTGGACAGGTTCGCGGAATCATTTAGATGAGAGTCCTTTTTAAAATTAAAAAAATGTCATCAGATACATGATCACTTGGGCGTGGGGTGCTCGGTCGGTCGGATACATAGACCTGGTCTCCGCTGCCAGACTGTGAGTGGGTCCTTATTAAATTCTCCACTCAGGTTGGATGCTGTATGTACAGGGTTTGCTTCATAGACGTGTCATTCATCCTAATCGATACTGTATGAGTAGCGTTAAGGTTCGAATCATGCATAGTTGCATAAACGCAATGGCTGGACTAATGTCATTGTCCACGATAACGTTGACTCCACCTAGGCCTCGTTGCTTGATAATCGTCGGAGGCAATTTTCCATGTGGAGATTAAAAGGATGTGAGATCCGGACTCAGGTCAGAAGATGCAAACTTGATGAAATGGGTAATGGTTGGAAATAGGGGTAACTCTGTTAATGAACAATACTGGACGGAGGTTTTTCTATTAATCTCTAGCTATATAGTTTACACGCTACGATATACAATAGAGAAAAGCTACAAGAAATTCAACGCTGGTCATGCGATGCGTAATAAAGTAAAGGCAGAGTGGATTATGTACATATATGCGCGAATACGCGTACAGTAGCACGAGAAAAGGCGGGAAAATTGGCTGGTTTAAAGGATACAACTTGTTCCAAAAATCTCGTACACTCCTGGTGGCTAAGGATTCGAAAAAGTAGTAAAGAGTCGTTATAAACATGATCATCGTGATAGTAATTAAAGAGGAGAAAAACAAGAGTACGAAAAATGGACAAGAAAAGTAATGAAGAGATAAGGAAACGCCCAAAAGCCCCAAAGAGGCCCTCCTGGATCGCACATCAACAAAGGAGGAAATTGAGGAAGGAGGGTCATGAAGAAACACAAAAACCCAAAAAAAATCGAAAAAGAAAGGGAAAAGGAGTAAGGTAGGGTAGAGTAGAGTAAAAGTAATAGTAAAAAGTGCGACGTGACTATAATATATAACCGAAACTCGAAGTTCGACAGCAGCCTAAGGAATGTATGCCTCTGAATCTGATCAGCCACCTGAGGGAATGACGTGGGTGGGGATGGGATAGGATGGGAAAGAGGGGCGCTGTTTCGACATTTACCATTCATATTTCACGTTCACCTTTGTATCGGAATCGCCAAATCGACAATCCGAGATGATCACAAAAAATGAAAGCAAGAAAAGAAGGGAAAAAAATAAAACACTTCGAAAAATCACATCGGCCAATGGCTAGCATGGCTCAATGTGCACGCACCCGTCGAGTGATGATGATGATGGTGATGATGCTGCTGTTGTTGTTGGCCATGTGCGTCTGGCAGGGACCATCGTCGTGGTGGCTGAGGCGCCGGTACCGTCGGCATGGATGTGATAACCTGCCCATGCCCATGGTGATACGTGTGATGCTGCTGAGGATGAGAATTCGAAAGAGGCGCCTACATTTACAAATAAATCAAAATAAAAAATCAGTCCATCACGAAATAAAAATCAAATCACAAACTCAAACACTTACCTCCATCATCGCAGGTGAAGGAGACATGGCGTGGACACTCATCATGTCTTCTTCAACAACGGTGGTCGTGGCGGTATTTTGAGGAGCAGACTGGCGGTCGTCGGATTCGGCAAACCGCGTCGCGTCGCTGGTGACCTCTTGCTGAGTCCACTGCGACCCCTGTACCATGACGTACGCGTTTTCACGCTCGTAGTGAGCAGGTTGCTGTTGAGCGTAGGAATGGCCAATCACAGCAGTCGTCTCGGTGTATTGAGGAGCGGTGTACTGCTGCTGGTAGTCAACGTATGTCGGCTGCACCTGAGGCTGCTCGACAACAGGAGCAGGTGGGTGATGGGGAAGAACGGTGTGCATCGCGGCTTGATGCCTCATATTGAGGTTCTGGAAGCTTTTTCTCAGGTAAGGATGCGAAGTAGCTAAATGAAACTCTAAACGTCAGCAGGAATACAAAAAGAGACGCGCATATGCAAACTCACCGGGATGCAACCGACGAGCTTTGGTCTCGGGCCGTTCGTGTTCCACATTAGACATCATGGGGGACTTGTCGACGCGCCGGGGTGCTTCGACCCATTTAGGTCTAAGCTCCGGAGAGACGCTCATGTTTTGACGCGACTCCACAGGTGGGTAAGAAGCATCGAGGGTGATAGGAGGGGAGTACGCGATAGGACGTGGATGTACCAAAGTGGTCGTTGGAGCACTGTACTCCTGAACGGTGGTAACCGTTTGACCCGAATAGTCTTCGCTGACCATGGGCTGATATGAGCCGGAAGGCTCTTGCCATTGGGTTTGCTGAGCCGACTGCATATCTACGATCTCCTGAGTGTCGTTTTGCTCACTCGCGAGCTGGAAACTAGGAGAGAAAGCACGGAGCTGCATTTCCTCCTTTGCCTCGACGGAAGAGACGCTGCTATCGCGGACGGATGAATCGGAAGTGTCGGTATCTTCTTCCTCGGAAGAGCCGTCAATGCGAAGCTGGAATTCGAAAATGAGAGGCTCTTCGTCAAGTGGTTTGGCTTCGAGACCAGCCCAGGAAGCGGCACGGGGTGGTGAGCCGCCGCGAGCGGGCTTTCTACTACGACCTCTACCTTCGATCTCATCGTCGTCGAGGACAATGTCGACATGGGATAGACTGTGGAGTGAGAATGGGTCGACTCTGAAGCATCTCATCATCTCTTTCATCTCATCAGAAACACCTGTAGCACGAAGAGGAACCTCGGAGGATTGTTGTGAACCGAGATCGTTTTGGGACGAATGGGTATGATCACGACCTGAGGAGCGCTTCGAAGAAGTGAAATAGGACATTGTGGAGAGCTCGTCGAGGATGAAGCATCCACCCTGCTCGTCTTGTTCTACTTTGACTGCAGGTGAATCCATTGGAGGGTATGGAGGAGTGATTGGTTGAGGAGATGAACATGAAGAAGACGAGTAAGTGTAGCCGGTATCATCGAAGGAGCTTGACCCTGCTTGACTCATAGACTCTGTGCTATCTGGAGGAGTTTGACTGTCGCTGTAGGAAGTTCTACGTGATGAAGGTGGACGCGACACGGATGAAGCGAGGGCGATGTTGTCCATGACCATGGAACGGGGTTGGGATTCGGCAAGGTCTGTGGTCGAGGCATCTGCGACTGATGATGCCCATAGGGAAGCGTCTTCCTCCCTAGAAGAGGCATAACCGAAAGGGGCGGAGTATCGTGCAGGGGCGGAATAGTAGACATAGGAGTCTTGAAGATGCCTCTGAGGGTGATAGCTGGAGAACGGAAGTTGCTGGTCGTAGTAAGTAGATTCTATGTTCTCCATGAGAGTAGACGTGAGTAGTTTGAAGGATTAGCTTTTACGAATGGTGTTATTATACAGTCTTTGTCTGTAGGCGTGGTCAATTTTTATTTTTATTTTTATTTTATTTTATTTTTCTTTTTTTGACCGAGGATCAGAGATTTAAGATCTAAAATCTCTGTTTCCCTCTCTCTGCGTGTGCCTGATGATTCCCAGATAACTATCGACTATCCTTAATTCCCTCTATTTGCACCAACACGGGGGGGCTGAACACATCTCATCCAAATTTGGAAGGCCTTCTTGAGAGGATCCGCAACGCCACATCGTAAGCAGTTTTCAATCTCCGCGACTATTTCATCAATCTCGGCATATCGGCACTTCCTTTGCTCGCCATGAATTTCGCTTATTTTTGACTTTCATGCAGTGCAACTTAATTTTATTATCTTTTAAATCGACCTTACAAGGTCAATACTTTACAGAAGCGCCTTTGAAAATGTCTTCTAGCGTCCTTGTCGACCGGCTTTGATCGTCGCAATTTTGTATCGTAATGGGTTGATCTGTAACGCTCGACGTCTTCTCCCAAAGAACCCCTGTTATTTGTACATACATACCAGAGATTCGCAGTCCTCAGCAGCACTCCACTCTTCATCAAACTATATCTAAAAGGTCGCCCTCAGACAACCTACCCAAATGATCTATCTAGGGTAAAAAAACCTTGCAAATAGGATCTTGAACGAGGTTTCATGATCGCTAGACCACGAGATGTCTATATCATGATGTATCATCGATTTCATCGAATAGCTGTTCCATGGAGTCGTCCCAGTAGTGCTCGAATTCAATTTTCAATCGACGCGTCGAAACTTTCCACGAGATGCAAAAGTAAATGTCTGCATAATAAAACGGAAACAAGACGAAAACAAAAAGGAGAGGGTTCGAGCATTCCGAAGCCGACTTGACCCGTGGATCAAGCGTCGTATCAGGAGATAACGTTTTTCTATATTCTGAACGAGGAGATAGGCAACCCCTATTTTGAGATTTTTCCTGACCTGTCTTTTCTGAGCAGTTATTCATAATGCCCTCTTCTTGAACAGAATATCACATTTGAATCGAGTGCTCTTCACCTAGCACAACTCGTTGAAGCTCGAACATTTAGAAGGCAAAATTATACTCTCCATGTTCAAAATTGCAAACGCTGGTCCCTGGATTCACCATCGACCGTATGGGTGCATCGCATCCTCGCATTTGCATACTTCTTTTAAAATGAAAAGTTAAAGTGTTTCGAATGAAAGAAAAGAGTTTAAGCAACAACCGTCTTTTCATTTTTCGCAAAGTCAGACATACCCAAGGCCATCGTCGCAACATAACATAACATACGCCCAATGCCAATGGGCCCATGGCGCAGCACGATCACCCACTGCCCATCCTCATGTTAATGCCTCGTCTCTTAAGCAAATCAAGCGCAGATGTCTTGATCAGTGTTCAAAAAGTGTATTCAGTTCAGGCACATGGCTATGGCAAAATGGCATAGGAGAGTCTCGATTATTATGCATAGTGTCAATCTCAGGAGTTCAATGAATCGTTCAGTCTCAGTTCCAGCCCCCGTCTCCGTCTTCTCCAGCAGCAGCGATAGCATATAAACACTCGCAATACACCTCCCACCACAACATGAGCTCAAAATGCCTGCAGCCTGCAGCATTTACCGGTACCTGCGGCTCTCGCTACTTTCATAAGCGATCTGACATACAGCCCAAGCCCCTGCGCACGGATGGTCGACTTACGATGAGATGAGCGCAATCACCCATCCCACAGATCTCGATCGTCCTCACGTTTTCGCCTTTTTTTCTCTTTTTATTTCTATTTATGTTTTCCGACTGTGGAAAAAAAGTGGGCGAAACGGATGTTCGCTCTGGCTTTGATGGATCCCATCTGTATTTGAATTCATCATCTTAATTTTATGCCGCAGACACGATTGGCGATGGGCTGAGTGGGATGTTAATGTTAGGTATAATACTCGGACTGGGATTAATCATAATGCATTCGCTCGATTGTATTCGATGATGGATTGAGTTCGATTGGAGAGTAGGGATAGGATGGATAGGTGGGATGGGACTGGACATGAATTGGGGACTCGATGATACTGGTCGGACAGGTCGTAGTCAGTCAATCGCTGCTTCTTCTCTCCTTGGTAGACCGAGTGGAGTTTCGTCGCTCAGGGTCCACCATTCAATTTTACACACGGATGCCAGTGAGACAGGCTGCCTTTTGATGCACGGGCACGCATGCGTGGTCCTGATGTCGACCACACTGTGGGCCGTAAGCACGTCGAAGACACAGGAGATAATTTGCAACTGGAATTGTGGGTATGTATCTAGGGTCCTTACACCTGGAAATCGCACCTCCCAGGGTGAGGTTTCAGCTTTTGCTGTGCTGGGCAGCTGTCGTTCAGACCCAGGAGGAACAGGAGAGACGTCTGACACATACCCTCTCCCCCTCGTCCTCGAATTTGAATCCTGTCGTCTCCATAAACGTATTCAATTCAAATTCATAAACTGATCTTCACATCGCGACTATGAATAATACAATTGGTGTGTCGAAAGTGTCAGGTCAGTACCCATCGAAGGCCTAGGAATGAGCATTGAGTGGAATCGAAGTGACAATGAAGGAATGTATTACGCCCAACCCCTGTCAGAACTCTCCATGTCCCTATTGAATCCCCAGTTGCTCGAATAGTATACACATAACTCGGTTGTGTCGCAGTGTATCACACTATATTACGATTTGCCAAACTTGTATAATGATAGTACTTGTTAGAATGGGACCCACCCACTAGGAATCACACTCTCAGCTCATCGTTGGATGATAGCACCATAAGTGCAATATAATTCAATAACCATGGTTAATCTCGCCATCAAATCACATCGCCAATACCATCGTAAGTCAAAAGGTTTGGCATCATCACACTGCCCATTCACAAAATCACAATCACCCGACTGTACAGTTCGTGTCAAAAAAGAAAATAGATAGAGAGATCTGGGAAGGGAAATGAAGGCTCCAAAAAAGCTGTACACGCCCCTGATAGCTTACTTGCTTACTTATTTCATTCAATTTTAGGTTGGAAATGTGCCACTGTGCGATATCGATATTGAGCCCGTGGCCATGGCCTGCACTCCCCCCCTACTGTTCATCGACATCTTCAGTCACGCGCATGTCTTGCTTCACGTAGCGAGCTTCGATGGCAAGGGGCCAACTATATATGTTAATCCATTTTCCGAATACGTTTATTGTTTTAATCGAGGTGATTTAATCGATAGGGACACAAAAAGTGGTAAATGTTACAGATGGACCACGCGCTCGACGTCGGCTACTTACCTACCTTGTACGGTCGCTTCGATTATTGATTATTAATCGGGCGCATTGGGTGTTGGATAGCCGCAGCGATAGAAGACACTTTATGCGATTGGGGTTCAAACTAACGCGCTTTTGAGTTTGTGAATTTGAATTTGGGTCGTATTGTTATCAGTAATCAGTAGTTTATAATATACTAGTAAATCATTGGCTAACGGTTACTTAGAGCTTTACGAGGGTGCTAGTCGGCCATATTAGCGTGCGGGTAGAGCGCTAGCGCCAAGTGGTGATCCGCGGCGGCAGGTAGGTTGATTGAGGTTGTGCCAAGAACCGGCACATTTGATGATGATTTCAACAAAGGGCGGTCACAGTGATATTGGGCGCCAAAACCACTAGCGCGCCTTGCGAGATTCACGCCGACAATCACAATCGAACCCCCCAGTAATAGCATAATTACCGCGTCAAACGAAGAAAGCTAATATCGTCATTTTTA
>NHTK01006052.1:0-50048 GCA_002938355.1 Panaeolus cyanescens | reverse complement strand
GCTTGACCTGCGGGTGGTTGGCCTGGAGTTGCAGGAGCTGGGGCATTAGGATCAGTTGTAGTAGGTGCAGCTGCGGGTGGGGCACCTGGTGGAGGAGGGTATTGGCCTGGAGGCGGAGGATATTGCCCCCCTGGTGGAGGATATTGTCCTGGGTAGGGTTGATATCCATATTGACCTGGAGGGGGTGGTGGCCAATATCCACCTGGTGGAGGGTAATAACCGTACGGGTTGTGGTAGGGTTGTTGACCTGGGGGCGGTGCACCTGGCGCTCCTGGGGGAGCCCCAGAAGGAGGTGGGTAGGGCGATGGTGCGCCTGGAGCACCTGCCTAAAATTAAGGACGCGTTATTAGATCACAAATGATGAGAATCTATGATAAGATGCTCACGGGTGGAGGACCTCCTGGTGGCTATAGATTCCAAGGGGCAATGTCAGACAACGGAACAGAGCGATCTAAGTTCATACAAACATACCGGAGGGCCTGCCGGCGGTGGCTAGGTATTCAAACGTCAAAAAGGTGGTTGGGCGAGTTCAACGAATAGACTTACATAGGGGCTTTGAGGGGGTGCAGCACTGGGGTCAGTGGGAGCAGGGGTTGTGGTGGACATTGGTGTTGTTGGGGGTTCCGATGAAGGCTGGGTAATGGAGGCCAGAACACTTTATAGTGCGGAAACAAGTGATGATTTTGTTATGATTGCAGATAATGATCTTGGTCATTCTGACATTTGAACCTGATTAGGGTAAGCCCTGGACCACAGTGGCAGTACAACTGTCCAAGACGAACATTTTACCAAGGCAATGAAGACAGAAGCGCACTGCGACGACGGATGAGTGTACAGCGGGCAGTGATGCTGTCGATCGAATTACAGCTGATAAGTGATAGTTGGACTCGCTTAAGCCAAGCGATCCCGGGCAGTGAGGAGAGTCCATAAGCACAGCTTTTTATGACGAATTCAGAAAACAAATGTCCATCATGGACTTATTTTTTGCCAATGCGGGGCAGAGCAATTCTTTACTTGGCTACATAAAATGAAATGAAGTTAATAAAAAAATATTTCATTAAGATAAGTTTCAAGTAAAATACTGACCTGGAAATGACTGGCGTCTAAGAGAATAATCAGTATGTCAGATTTCAAGTCGAATGAGTAAGTGGATCAATTCAAACAAATTCATCAAACACGTTCCTGTTCAATTGCTGACTCTCTCTCTCTAACCACCTCCACCTCCACCGAGACATATCATTCCCCTGCAACGACCCAGTCACGACCTTTTTTTTTCTTGTGTTTTTTTTTCCTTTTATTTTTCTGGAGACGCCAAATTTGTTTTTACTCTTGTCTGTTGTACTTTCTAATCCGCCCATCCGGCATTCAAACGCTGCGGTTAAAATCCTATCACCTCAAGAAGCCCAAAACCTCGCAATAATCTAACCAACATCAGCCCATAAAATCATGGCTCCAAGCTTTATTCAGAAACTCGTAAAAGCTACAACCAGCAGCAACAATGGCCGTGAACGGGGCAATTCTGATGCGTCTCCACGCCAAAGTACAACAACAAGAAGCAGATCACAGTCCGCCTCCACTTCCAACGCGAACAGCATCAGTAGCACTTCGAACGTAGTTTCTGCGCCAAATTCACCAGCTAGCAATGCTTCATCCACGAGGAGGTTCACGGGCGATAATCGTATTCCGAGCATCATGACTTTTATGAGTCCCGATGATCAGACCGGATCCCTAAAACCGCGACAAAGCATCGACAGCGTTGACACTGGCCATTCATCCCATCCCAATGTCACTATTGTACCACCTTCGCCTATGGTTAACAATGCAGACCTTGACGATTCAGATGAAGAGGATAGTCCATTTGTACAACAGGTAAGCATATCTATCATTGAATTTTTTAAATATTATCATCACTCGGAGGCATCACGTCAACATATATGGTCATGATGGACTACCAGGGCGTCTACATACACTTGTAAAAGTCATTTTTAAGGCCAAAATTCCGTGGTGGTTGTCAGTATGCTTATGTTGGTTGGAATGTGTCGGTGGGATGAGTGGGCCGATGACGCCGCAGTCCCGCGCTGAGTGGGCCGCAGTTGTTCTCCACTCGTCATTGGCTGGTGTTGTCAGGGGTGGCTGGGTTACAAAAGCCTTGCAAAAATCTCAAACACAACACTCACGCTCTCTCTGCGGCATCTTCGGATTATTACACATACGCCTCGTTTCATATTTCCCTTCAACACACTCTTTTATTTTTTTTCTATTTTTTCTACTTTATTTGCTTCCCACACGGGCATCATCAGTTACTGATTGACAAATCCCTTTCCTCAACTCCCCTTGCCTTTCTTGTCATTTAGGTTCATACTCGTACGACAACAGCTGGATCGTCGTCGACTCCAGCTCAGCCCTCATCCGCTGATAATAACAACACTCGAGGAGCCCCTAACACAACACCCGACGACGACGGTGTCACTCCAACACCTACTCCCATTGCACCACAACCCCCACTTCCTTCAACCACCTCACCCACCAGCGCACTGTCAAACATGGCTTCCCTTGTCCCAGGGATGTACGGTCTTCGAAACAAGTCCTCCAACCGCTCTATGACAAGCTTCAACAACGAATCCAACAGTGCAAAGAAATCACGACCTGCTGATATCACCGTGTCCACCACGTCCATCAATGGCACAGCCAACCATCCACGCGCTGCAACGTCTCCACCCGATGTGTCTGGCTCTAGTGCTGCGAGTAGGAGTAACACTACAGGCAGTACTACTAGTAGCGGGACAAACGGGACTACGAGTACAGGTGCTACTAGTGTTGGTGCACCGCCAGGAAACGACGAACCGAACTCGGGCGGTGTCACTAAACACCCTATCGTGGAAAGCCCAACCTCTGATAAATTCCCTCATCCACCACCCCCTATTCCAACTATGTCTCCCACTAGTCCTCCAACGCGCTCACAAACTATCAGTGGACTGCTTCGCACTGACACATCCGCCACTGTCAGCGGTAATGGTGAAAAGAAGGGATGGCGCAAGGCTTCGACTCAGAGGAAACCGACGGGCTTGGCTAGTGCTATTGCAGCCAGCGGATTGGCTATGGCGAACACCACCATGAGTGCTGCTGTGCAGAAGCAACATGAAGCTATCGTGCCTAGTCCTGCTGCTGTTGCGACTAGTATGAGTGGAGGAAGCTCTAATACGAGCGGTGGTGGTCCAGGTGGAAATACGGGAGATGTGTATATTCATCAGGGAAAGCATTCGAAGAGCCGTAGCGCAGAGTTGTCACCGAGGACTCCCAAGTCGCGGAAGTCGTCCATTGGGTCTTCTGGTGCGCCTAATAAGCATTTGAGTCCTAAGAAAGGCGGAGATGGAGGGATTAAGCGGAGTCGTCGTACCAGCCAGAGTGCGATGAGCGATAACGCGAGCGAATACTATGCACCCAACGGGAGCGTAATTGGCGTGGGGAATGTAGAAGGAGGAGAGTACTATACGAGATTGGATTTGGATCTTTCTGATGAGGAAGAAGTATCGACGCGTCGGAGAAGATCATCAAAGTCTAATTCTCGGAGGAGGGGTACGGCTGGTTCTGGGACGTTGTCTGTTGGCGCCTCTAATGTTGGGTCGAGGAGTGGGAGTGGGAGCGAGTTTAGTGGGAGTGAGGATTTGAGTGGGAGTGGAAGTGAGGAGAGTGGGAGTGAGGATGAGGTTAGTTTTGGGGAGGAGGATATACCGGTTACTGGTTTTGCTGTGGCTAGTAATAAGAGGAATGCGGATTTCCACGAGTTGTTCCCTGGTGTACCAGAGGGAGATTATTTGATTGAAGGTATGGCTCGTTTTTTTCTTATGTCTTGAGTTGATACTTATGTTTTTGTGAATTTTTTGTAGATTATGGATGCGCCCTTCAGAGAGAAATTTTGATTCAAGGACGGATTTACATCTCTGAAAATCATATCTGTTTTCACGCCAACATCTTTGGTTGGATTACTGACGTGAGTATGATTTCTCTCTCTTTCCCCACCTTTTTCCTTTCCTGCTGTCGTGTTGTCGTGGTTCTCGGTGATCCCTATTCCCCGCCATTTTACCGGTTGGCAGACCTGCTATTATTGGCACGTTATGGGACGGCTACATCGACATGCTACACGTCGCATGACATGATGTGTGGATGCGATTTAGCTTTTCGTTGTCGAACCATTTTATCAATGGTCTGATGATGGAGATCACTGCAACACACACCACCACTTCTTTCTTTCCTTGAACTTGACCATTCTTCATCCTCGCCACATTCCTCTTTTACCTCTCTTTCTTGCACCGTTTCCATTCCGCTTTCATGGCTCAAACACAAACACGAACTGACGCTGCTGTTTCTTCTCCTTCCAAACAGCTCTCCATCCCGATCTATGAAATCACCTCTCTCGAGAAAAAGATGACAGCGTTCGTCATCCCCAACGCCATTCAAATCACCACACGGCAAGCAAAATACACATTCGCGTCGTTCCTGTCCCGTGATACGACGTATGATGTGATCTACAATATCTGGAGACTCGCAAGACCGGATGAAAATACCATTTCGAAGAGGGGGATTGCGGCGGGTAATGGTGGTGTTGGAGGTGGCGGTGGGCCTGGGGATGGAGGCGGGACGCCTGGGGGAGGTGATGGGGGTGAGGGCCCCGCGAACAACTCTTCAGTTCCAGCTGGTGCGAAGAGTGTTGCGCACGGCCCGACAAGGTGTGCTTGTGACAAGGATAAGCTGCATTATAGTGAAACTGCGCTTGACACTGTTATCCCTGGGACACCTGAGAAGATTTATAACTTGATGTTTGCGAGTGGGTTCATGAAGGAGTTTATGGCGGGACCGCAAAAGCTAATGGGTAGGTTTTTCACTTTTATCTTGCTGTACTGAGGATTTACTTGTGCTCATTTTTAATTTTTTTTTATTGATTTGTAGATATTCAAATGTCGGATTGGCAGCCTATGCCACCAGATAATATGCTGGCTCGAAACATGTCGTATATTAAGCCGTTGAATGGTTCTCTTGGTCCCAAGCAGACGAAATGTGAAATCAAAGACCAGACGACGTTCTGCGATTTTGATAAATACGTTTCGATGCTTACGACTACGAGGACGCCGGAGGTGCCTAGCGGTGGCGTTTTCTCAGTGAAGACACGGACGTGTATCATGTGGGAGAATGCTGTTAGCTCGAGAGTGATTGTGACTACTCAAGTTGAGTGGACTGGGAGGAGTTTTATTAAGGGTGAGTCTTTTGGACTTCTAGTGGTTCTTGGTTTGAGCTATGCTGGGAGGGCTCCACGTAGCAAGCATGTTGCTGACACTAGTATTTTTCTTCGTGTCTTTTTAGGTATCATTGAACGCTCTGCGATTGATGGTCAGAAAACTTACCATTCTGAACTTGAGAGAGCTATGCGTCACTATATATCGCAACATCAATCCGAGTTCTTACCTGAAGGTGTGGCGGTCGAGCCAGAGGCTGAAGTCACGGCTGCTGGTGAAGCTGCAGGCGGAGATGCGACGTCAGCAAATGCTCCAGGAGATGGCGAAAAGAAATTGGGATCCTCTGATGAAGAATTCAAGCGTCGGGAGAGGGAACGCAATACGCGTGCTCTGCAATGGGCTTGGGATACGTTTGACGGGGCGTATCAGGTTGCGTTGAGGAGTACGAAAGGGGCTGTTGAACTTGTGCGAGATGCATGGGATCAGAGTTCGAGCACGACGATTTTGTGGTTTGTGATTGTCATTTTGGTGTTGAGTAATTTGTGGACGCTGTTTTGGGCGAGAGGGGGAGGGAGGGCAAGGGAGGTTGAGATGAATAGGAGGATTGAGGCGAAGAGGGCGGAGGAGAGGGAGAAGTGGGTGCAGAGTATTGTTACGGCGTTGTGGGAGGAGTTGGCGACTGGGAAGAGGGAGGGGCCGATTCCGGTTGCTGGTGGTGGGAGTGTGGGGAGTGTAGGTGGTGGTGCTCAGGATGTTCTGCACCATGCGCGGCAGATTGATCCCATTGATCTTCTTCAGCCTGAGCCTGCATTTGACCCCAATGAACCTGTTTCGACGACTGCTGATGCGGTTGTGCAGTTGAAGCATTGGAGGGAGGAGGTTATCCAGTTGCAGCGGACTCTGGATTCCTTGGAGAGGAAGGTGAAGGTTATTAGAGAGGGGCTGCATAAATTGGATGTTCCTCTTGATTAGACATCGTTGGTGGTTTCCTTTTTACACATTGGACTAGTCCTTTTTTTTTCTTCTGTTGACCACGTTTTTGCTCTATCACTTGGGTTTGGCGTATTTATTTAGGATTCCCGTTTTTTACGATTTTGCTCATTTACTTTTTACACTCTCATCCCTTAGATCATATAGGATCTTTATATCCATTTTACTGCGATACACCCCACTCTTCCCAGATATTTCTTCATTTAAGTCAACAACACGGTTTTATTGTCAGTTACCCCACACACTCCTTAGGCACAGTGCTATCATGGCTACATGTAGTTTCGCATACACTTTTCTTTTTTCTTTTTTTTTCCATCTATTCAACGTTTCTGTTTTCCCACTTGTGACGAATATAACGACCTTTTCCTTTGTGAATTGTGTTTCATGTGACTCGCTAAGACGCGTTGGACGCGACGCAGTTATATTAATGAGTCGATGTTGTCCTAGGTATATATAGCCTGTATATATAGCCCTTTTATCACCCCTTTGAACCTAAGTATGTCTTCTTTTATCGCGAACTCGAGGCAACAATGAGTGCCAACGTCATTATAAGTTGCTGGTCTGTCAAGGGGAGAAAGGAATAAGCGAGAACGCGCTAGTTGATGTGACCATATAAATACTTAGGGGTTGGATCATTGTCACATATCCCTTTCTTTCTTGTCTTTCACCCACCGCAATAGCACCTGAGATACCCTCTCTTTTCTCGCTCTAAGCCTAACATTTTTTTCAGTGAGTAGCATTGACGTCCGCTCCTTCTCGCCGTTCATGTTTTTTTGAGCAGCACGTACCTGCGATGTATTGCGAGCGACACGAACGTTGGTTTGGGTCTGAACACGCCTTCTACCAACACATAGACAATTCTGCTGGGCACAACATTTGTCACGACTGCGAAAAGGACTTTCATACATGGATAGGTCTGAAGGAGCACTGGGTTCAGAGTCCTCGCCACCATTATTGCCAGCGTTGCAACCAACATTTCGACAACGACTATGTCCTTGAAACGCACTATCGAGACGCGCATGATTATTGTTCCTCTTGTCGACAGTTCTTCCAGAACGACTTTGGCTTGAGGGAACATTACCGACAATCCCCTCGTCACCACTACTGCGTCCCATGCAACCGCCACTTCAATTCTGAATCCAATTTGAATAGTCACCTCAACTCTTCCACGCATCGACCCAAGGATGTGGGATGTCCTTTCAGAGGATGCGGAATGTCCTTTGTCTCTCGCGCAGCCCTCGTTTTGCACCTCGAATCCGGCAACTGTTCCTCCGGAATGGATCGAAAGACGGTCAACAAGTATGTTCGTCAATACGATACCAACAATGTTATCACCGACCCTTCGAGGCTTATCACTTCCGGAAACTCTGACGATGTCACATATTCCGCCAATCCGCAATCATGGAATGGATCAGCATTTGAATGCTACTTGTGTCATTCGACGTTCAGGAGTTTGCATGCTTTGAATATGCACCTCAACAGCCCTCGTCATGCGCAGAAGGTGTACGTATGTCGTGGACCGAGTTGTGGATCGCACTTTGGCACTTTGAGCGCGTTGTTTCAACATATTGAAAGTGAGAGGTGTGGAGTTTTGAAGTTCAAGGCGGTACAGAACGCGATGGATAGTGTTTTGGGACAGATGGGAAGGTTGACTTATTATTGATCTTGTTCAGTGTTTTCTTTGTGTTTTGTTTTCTTGAAAAGGTCCTTTGAGCTTCTCCAGTAACATAATGAATTCGCCACCGCGATTGTTTTCTTTGTACATTACATTCAATCTTTCATAATCTCCGTTCTTGTTCGATACTTTAACTGAATCCAATGGTCGTCTTTCTCTTGTCCAATGTCGTTCGAACAGGTTAATCTTTGATGCGTCTAACAGCCGTCAGCGAAGTTTAGCGCTCATCCCAATGTGTCAAACTACATTTTGATGGACACTTCTAATTAGCTGCCATCACCGTCCTTCACATTTTCACAAAGTAAGTGTATCAGCGAAATTGGACCAAGACGGCATTATTGTGCTCTTAAGCTTGATCAAAGGTTTTGAATTCCTTTGAGCTGCAACGACTATGATCCCATCACATGCTGGAGAGGGTCCAAAGGGTTATCAGCGGACTTTGAATCTGCCACTGGTCTATTAGATATATATATCAGTTTTGTTTGACTCATTCATCATACTCCCCTCTTTCAAGTTCCCTACGACATCCTCGACTCGCAGCATCGCATCATTAACTTGGACACCACCAAATTTCATTCATCGAAATGGGTTACTTCAAGAAATGTCAGAACTGCCGTCCCGAACTCGAAGATAATCCTTTCAAAGCTAGGTTACACTACAGGGACAGCCCTTACCACCACTACTGCCATGTGTGCGAGAAACACTTGAGCAACGAACACGATCTCAAAATACATGCCGAGAAATACCACCCCGATACATACTGCGCCAAATGTGTTTACATCTTCTACAACACCATGGGTCTTCACAACCACCGCACTCGTTCAACGGCCAAGCATCCCTACTATTGCTCAGAGTGTCGAATCGAATTCGACTCGGAGAGCAATCATTACCAGCATAGAAACTCTGCTATCCATTTACCTGCGATCAAACCCTGTGGGCTTCCGGGCTGTGATAAGAAGTTCATACACACTGGCGCCGTTGTTTTGCATTGGGAAGGAGGTGCTTGTCCCTCGGGGATTGATGCTGTGGACACTTATCGACTCGCTTTGGCATACGACTACGAACGCAAAATCACTGTGCGCAACGTTGACCGGATGCGCGCAAACCAGCCTATCAATGAAGCCATGGCGAGGAGATTCACCTCTCACCGTGGTGGATACCGATGCCTGGACCGCAACTGCGGTGCCACCTTCAAAGTCGCCTATGCCTCCATGCAGCATTACAATGCAGAGCATGTCACCAGTGTATTCAAGTGCCCCAACCAGACCTGTTCTTTGAATGGCCAGTTCCCTTCTCTTGCGGCTCTGGGCCAGCATCTTCTGAGCAATGCATGCGGCGCACGGAAGATGCAAGACGTTCGAGAGACCTGGTTGGGGATATTAAATAGGATCAGGCTTAATTATCGTTCTCCTGGAACGAGATCTCAGACGTCCTGGGATTCGAATCAAGTTGAATGCACTGGGTATGCAGAAGTTTTGGCGTATTGATATTCCTCCTCCACGATTCTTGAATCTTGATGTCATCTTTGCAAGCCCCTATTTTCTGCTTCATCTTATGAAGCCTTGTTCGTCACTTGTTCGTGTAACATTAATACCATATTGTCTTTTGTTCTCTGTCGAATTTCAAATGCCTTCAGACCATTCTATCGTTCACTTCCATCAACATTGACTGTCTTTGGTCATGACAACGACGCACCACTGCATCTAGCAATGTTGTGGCATGAGATTCAGACGAGGACAAATTCTCAAGGACGTCCCTGCGTAATTAGTATTGACAAGGTTCTTACAGATAACATACATGGTATTATGCAAACTTCCAGCAAACATTACCTGGATCTGCCAAGGACCAAGGTAAAGTTGTTAGAGGGACCTCGGCCTACGCCGGTAATCCGCACTATAAAATCCCGTGGGCGTTTTTGGGCCTTTCCTCTGACGGTCATCCAGTTTCCCTGGTCCAATCGTCCGTATATTCATCTGGTCACTTCAACTGTCTAGGTTGTCCATACCATGACCTACTGGTGTGATGACTGTGATAGGGAGTTTACCCAGCTTCAGCATCGCGAACAACATTGGAGGAATAGCCCCCTTCATCACTATTGCCATGTCTGTAAAAGACATCTTCGCAGCGAAAAGGGCTTTGAACAGCATGCTCGCGCGGTGCACCCCGATTCGTTCTGCGAAGAGTGTGTCCTGATCTTTCAGGATGACGACGATCTTCATGATCATCGCTGCCGCTCTGCTGAGCATCCCTATTACTGCGACGAGTGCAGGCAGGAGTTTAGCTCCGCAAATGCCCTTCGTCACCATATGATGTCCTCTGCTCATCAAGAGAAGGACCATGACTGTGGCCTCCGCAATTGTTCGGAGAGCTTCATCTCTCAAGCTGCCTTAATTCTCCACTGGGAATCTGGCGCTTGTGAATCTGGCATTGAATTTGCCGATGTCCATGAACTGGTCGTCGATTTTGACAATGATCGATACCTCTCCGACTATCTTGGACTCTGTGCTGTGCGCAAGTCTGATGTTCAGGATTGGCGCAGTGGTCGTCGTTTCCAATGTCCAGACTGTTCAACCCTTTCACGTTCAGCGCATTCAGCGATGCAGCATTTTAACAATACCCATATCGGCAGGGCTTTCAAGTGTCCTTATCGTGATTGCGACCCCGTTGCGACCTTCACATCATTCAGTGGGATGGTTCAGCATGTTGCCAGCGACTCGTGCGGTTGTGCTGATAACAATTGGGTCAGAAAGAAGATCAATTACAGAGTTAATTTCATTCGAAAGGCTTACAGACCCCGTCACTTTTTGTAATTTAACATGCCTTTTTATACTGCTCCATTTATTCCGACCCCTGCTTTGCAGGTAGCAATGACATACTATGCAGCCGTGTTATTCCTTTCCGTGATCTATCAGCACATATCATCGACGCAAAAAGGTGGGGTTATTTTTGAGCGCTGAGCGCTGAGCGAGGTCTTTGATGGTTTTGGTTGGTGATGAGAAAATATGTGTCATCAATTCGCCAGACATTTGCTACGGACACTCCTTTTCTCTTCGTATTCACCTCCATCACCGCAACTCTTATTTTTATTGTTCCAATTTAATCCCACAAAATGATGACATATCGGTTATCGTGATTCAGAACGGCTGTGAATGAATCCAAACCTCAAACCCCCGTTGCCGCCGCAGCCCTCAAATAAAAGCTGGCTTTCGAAACGGGGCAATGCCGCCGTTATTAAGTTTCAGGCCTGAAGCCTGAAGAACAGCTCGTAGCTCTGAACGAGGGCGCATGGATTACTGGGTACAACAGCTCCGTAGAGAAAAGAAGGTAATTGCTTTATTATAAGATTGTTTATGAGGATCTAAAAATACTGCCGCCACGGAATAGACTCAGCCACACTTACCAACACTTACATTCATGTCCACGCTACCTGATCAAGTATCCATTGAGAATCTACTCGTATCCTCTGGTTTCATCGTCCCCTCAACCACTAGCATACTTATCCTGCTTGTTTTCTTGCCTCTTGTTCTACCTCAAAGCCTCCAATGACTCACGAAAGGAACTGGTTCAACTCTGAAAGTCATGTATCCCCTCATTCTCCAAACAACTCTGATCTACGGAGCGCTTCAAGTACAGGAAACGTATTATCAAAAGCTGCAGACTTCCTTTCTATGACGACGCTCTCGAGTCGCCTCTTTCACACTGCATCGGCACATTCAGTGCAAGATTATGCCGCACCCCTAAGAACCAATCACCACTCTTATCTCAGTCCCAAGGACAGGTTCAGAGCTGCAGTTCACAAAATTATAGCTATGCACCGTGGTGCTTCTTCAATCATTGCCGCTGGAGGTCTGCGTGTGGGCGCAGAACCTGGTGTAGACCCCAGAAGGCGATCGGCTCATGCTATGCATAGCCATATAGAGGGGGATTGTAGCATTGAAGTGGTCGACTACTCATCCGTGAGAAGCAAGCACAGGACAATGACTAAATCTGAATTCATCGAGTTTATGGATATGGATGGAGGAGAACAGCCCTCGTCTTCTATTGTTGATGGCAAGCCGGACATCACAAGGGAACCATGGGTCAAGGTTCGCTGGATAAATATTGGTGGTATTAGCTGGAGCATCATTAAGGCTCTTGCCCTAAGATATGGTATGGTTTTAAGCTCGTTGGTGTAACTTATTATATTGATTTTACACTGCACCTGCTTGCAGATCTCCACCCACTTGCATTGGAAGAGATACTTCATGGTCATTCCCGTAATCGCTCGAAGGCAGAATATTATGCGCAGCACCTTATGCTGCACGTCCTTTGCCACGAGGTCGGGAATTCCCCAGAGAGCTCATCGGGTTTGCCAGGTCAAGACATGGGTAATGAGTCATTCCGTGCATCCCACAAAGATCACAATACAGCGCCCTCAAAAAGGCTAGCAACGGATACTCTATACCGTTTTTCAGGGCGAAAATACAGGAATGTATTGCCTCGAACACGCAACGATACACATACCCCAATGAATAGCGAGTTGGAGAAGATACTGACCAAGGAAAATAATGTGGGTCTCTACTTTGATCAATACTTGCTGCTCAAGAGTAGTATTAACATTTAAAAAGATTCGGAGGGCTAAGAAAAAGCATCTTGAACAAGAGCTATCCGTTGAGGCCATGAAAGCGGCTGTGCGTTTTTCTTCCTATACTTACAACGTGCTTGTGTTCATACAAACCTTCCTCCAGGATGAAAGGGTACATGTTCGAGTCTCCCCTATGTTCATGTTCCTGTTAAGGGATGGTAAGCGGTAGCACGCAACGTCTTTGCACTATTGACCCTTGTGCTCTTAGGAACGGTAATCTCAATTCACGCCGTCCCCAATTCAAGGTTTACAGCTCCTATCACGCAACGCCTACGATCCCGGGATACTCTGCTCAGGAAGTCGGCTGATCCATCCATGCTGATTCACTCCCTCTTGGATCTGAGTATGTTTCAACAAACTTGCATTATAAGCAATTCTAACCTGCACAATAGTTGTCGACAGATCCCTCGAAGTTGCTGAAGAATATCACAGACAAATAACTAAATATGAGCACGACATCCTTCTTCATGTGAGCTCCAAACGCCTGAGGCAGTGTGAGTCTTTTACTTACCTGTTTCCGGCGAGACGTTATCTAAAGCCCAACTGATATAGTGCACGTTCTGTCTGGAGACTTGATACTTCATCAACGCACCCTGGATCCCATCAAGACTCTCATTTATGGGCTTCGACGCTACGACCTCGATCGATGTGCTGCCCTCGTTGATGCCTCCGACGCCGCTAACAAAGACGTAAAAGTGGTTGGCTTTATGAGCCATACCTCAAAGATTTATTTAGCGGACGTATACGATCATATGGTGTACATCTTAACCAGTCTTGACATGTACTCTAATGTCACAGAAAACCTGATTAATTACTCGTTCAATGTGAGTTCTAGATGGAATTCTTGCTTGATCCATAGATGCTCATGAAACAATCTACTAGGCTGCTTCCTACGAAATGAGTAACATAATGTGAGTACTATCGGTGCACATCCTTGGTCGAGGGGAGCTAGATCTCTACAATAGGCGCCTTCTTACATTGGTGACGATCCTCTTCCTTCCTTTAACTTTTTTAACTGGCTACTTTGGCATGAACTTTGAGTTCATGTGGTCAGTAAAGAAAAATAGCGACCTCCTGTAAGCATTTTTCTTCCCTCGCTCATATTATTTTTAAATCTCTATGAATAGGTTCTGGGAAATTGCTATTCCAATCCTACTGGTCACCATTCCCATTGCTATGCTTGTAGATATTCGACGGTTATGGCATTACATGCAGAAGAAACATGTCTCGAGGGCGGCTCTTAGGAGGGGATAACACTCATCACGTTATATATGCAAATTTGTGCCCTGCTATTTCCCAATGTTATCTTTGACAGGTTACTCGGTCGACCTTCCCAGAGGCCAGCGGTCAAAGTTCGGACAGCTTCCACGCACCCTTACCCGCGTTCTGGCCTTGAGAAAAATGTCGGAATTTGCGGACTTCTAATTGTTCTGGTAATCGATATAAGCCGGGACATTTGTCTGATTCTTGATCCCGCATCTTGCAGCCTTACCACCATCAGCAACCTTCAAGAAGTCAGGCTACATACCACAGAGTTTGTTGGTTTATGTCTGCCGTCCCCAATGGCTGATGTTATCCTTTTTAGTTATCAGAAACATGAACAAAACATACTGGTGTCGCTGCTGCAGAAAAGAGTTTCCAACTCGCAAAGCGCGTGCCCAACATTGGAGGGACGTCCCATCCCATCCATATTGCCATGTATGCGATAAGCATTTCCATGGCGAGGGTCTGCTTAAAAAGCACGCCCTGTCAGTACACTCTGAGTCGTACTGTACAAAGTGTTCTCTTATCTTCGACACTGCGATTGGCCTTCGCCGCCATCACAGCCAGTCTGTGGATCACCCCCACCACTGTGCTGAGTGCGAGATTGATTTTGACACCGCGAGTGACCTGCACCACCATGAAATGTCGTCGGCTCATACAGAGCAACACATTGTGTGCGGGTTGCGACAATGCCACGAGAGTTTTGCCTCTGAGGCCGCTCTCGTGTTACATTGGGAGAGCGGCGTTTGCAAGTCTGGTATAGACTGTACAGATGTCTTTGTGCTTGCGTTGCAATACGATCAACATCATACCCTTGGTGGTCGTGGCAACAATAAGCGAGGCAATATACCAGTACGCACTACTAGCGACTGGCATAATGGACATCTGTACGAGTGCCTCGAATGCACTTATGCTTCTCAAAGTCATGATAAGATTAGACAGCACTATAATAACAATCATGTTGATAAACGATTCGTTTGTCCGAAGCAAGGATGTAATTCCCGCTTCGCTTTATTGAGTGGTATGACTCAGCATGTCCTCAGCAACTCATGCGGGGCAGCAGATATGATTGATTTACAACTGGGCCTTAAGGGATTAATTCTCAAAATTGAGGTGCACTGGGATATCCGTGACCAGTTGCTGCTTCAACAAGCGAACAATACGACAGTGTGAATCCTGGGGTTGAACGAAGGACGATGTGACCCTAAACGAGGACAGGGTTCTCGGGCCTGAGGGGGAATGTCGTCATGGACGAGCCGTCTCAGGTGCAAGGGTCAATCGAGAATACGCAAGGGGAGAAAGTGGTGAAAGTCAGAATCCACCTGAAACACGAATCAACAAAACCATGCGAAAATAAGTGAAAAAAAGTTGAAAATCATAAAAACGGGAAAAAAAAGAATACCAATTGTACCACCACCCTTATATTTTATTATTTTATATCGTTTGTACATCATACACGCTTCGAATACAACGATATCCAATTTGGTTGTCCTTCGAGAGGATGGCTGAGTTAGTTCTATTTTTAGACGCTGACCGATGTGATGGTGCCGTCAATTGGCAGCAGTCGCTCCCGAAGTCTCGGTTCAAAGCAGGTAAACTTTCCCGCCAGGTTTCAACCATTGAAGTCAAAATTGACGCAAAATTAACTAGCTCGTAAACTCATAAGTATACTTTTTCTTCTAGAGCGATAACCCTCAAGCTAAACAATGTTCTCGATTGGCCTGGGGGTACACAAGACCTTCGAGCCCCGCTGAAAATTTGATTGGCCGATCATGTCCGCACCTACATTGCTTACGATCACCAAATTTGTAGCGAATGAGACGCAAAGCAATCGACCGTACTCATCCCTCCTTGAAACCTATTATTCGATCGTTTTCAGCTGATTGCTACTGTAAATGATGCATCTCAACTTTGCTACAGCGAGCTCGAGTCACAAACCCATCTGGCATCCGATACGCGTCTTTTACTCTGAGCACTGTTGTCAATGTTCGATCCCGGACCTTCTGTTCATGATCAAAGAAGAGCACAAAGGATGTGTTGACATTACCTTTCTCGTGCAGCGGTCATCTTGCATCCTTTTCGTGAATGATCACTCGAAGGTTGACGTCCACAGCAGACGTCGACGCAGTTGCTGTGGTTAGCCGTGATGGACCTCTGCGTCATGTCGGGCGAAGCTTTGCGTATTTTGTGGTACTGAACAAATCTTAGATGACGAGTCCAGAGCAGGCACAGCAGCTGCAAGGTTATGTGCAGCTGGGGGTGTGGTATGTGTACCCGCAGATAAGATTATAGAGAGTGATCGACGCTTGGGGCACTAACGTTAACTCGGGGCCTCCCCACCGGTGATAAGATCGAGAAACCCGCTTCTGCTGGACTCTCGATCAACAATCAAGGGTTCGCGACGAATGTCCCAAAGCCTCAAATTTCGTCATTGCACGCGAACCATCATCGCACAGGGCATCGGTGAACAGTCTAACATCCTTGAACTTGGTCATCCCAACGGTACACGAGACCCATTGTTGATGGCCTGTGCGTAATCGAATATTTTTCTGTCCATTGACAACACCATACTTTTTTGACCATACCGAGGTCGCACAGCTGTATAGTCGCGGCTGGTTCCCCAATCGAGTGCGGTAATGACCATCCCGCTTGCAGAAAATTTGAACCTCATCGCTGGTACCGATAGACTCTGGCATACCGAACTGCCCTTCGGTTCGTTGAGCAGCCTTCGCTGTCATTTTCGCGTGTCATTGGATATTAAACAGCTGCAAGTTGTTGCGATTGCGCGCTGTAGCAGGGGTGCTCATCTCACCACACGACTCCGCACGTCATTCGGTACCGCTTTTCATTTTACAATCCATGAAGACATCTAACCTTTGTGAAGGCATACACGAGACATGCACAGTGACGACTCTCGACTAGCGGGCTTTATATCCGCTTGGCCGTCGGTAGTGCCTTTTAGCTCGATTGACTGGACGGCGGCGCCACAGTAGGTTAGTTCGAATGGCTTATCGCTTTTAAACCACTGATACTCTCCCCTTCATATGATTACCAAGCGGAGCACTATAGCAAGTCTCTTACATGGTATCTATCACTGTCTTCGACCCAAGAATTCACCGAAGACCTTTCTGACACCACGAATTCTGGCTGACATCACCCATGCTCGATAACAATGATTCGAAGATATCAACCTTCAGCAAGTCTGGATACGAGTATGGAGAACTCTCTCGAACAGTCTCAATTCACTCCGGGTGTTCGAGCACTATCGGTCATCGCCCTTCATCGCCGCCTTATTATCGAGCAGGAATGGTGGAATTACATCTAACGATGACGTAGGTTCGTCAGCACGGTCACGAGGAAACCCGTAGCCACGTGAGCTGATCACCAATCAAGTCGCGTCGGGGAAGTATAAAACAAGACTCAGCTTCGATACAGACATTCACGAACAACCTTTAACTCAACCCCCACAAATACATTTCAATCACCATGACTGTTACCCCTATCACATCTCTTGACCAGTTCCACTCTGTTGTGAGTACAATTTATCGATGAAACTGCGATGTAGAAATGTCTAAGCGCGCGTTTGATTAGATCAACAGCGGAAAACCCGTCGTTATCGATTTCTGGGCGACCTGGTGTGGACCATGCAGAGTTATCTCCCCCATCTTTGAAAAACTCTCGGAAAAGTTCTCCAGCGTCGAGTTTTACAAGGTTGATGTCGATGAGCAGGCCGCAATCGCACAGGAGGTTGGCGTCAGGGCAGTAAGTCGTTTGTGTCTCGGCTATGGATAGATTTTTAATTCAGATCAACATTCATGTAGATGCCAACATTTGTTCTCTATCAAGGTGGCGAGAAAAAGGGTGATGTCGTTGGCGCTCAACCACAGGCTGTCGAGGTAAGCGCTCTTTTTAATATTGCAGTCAAGTTTAAAACTTAAATTATCTTCACAGGCACTCATCACCAAGGCCAGCTCTTTGGTGGCATAAGGTTACATTTTCTTGTCAGCTTTCTTCGCTTTCTTTAGAACTTCTAGATAAACCTCGCAGTGATAGTAGTCATTAATGTAATTTATGGTTCAAACGACAAAAAACCTCTCAAGGACTGTTGAGTATATGAATAGCCATTGGCTATATAATATGTCACTCCGTGATAACCCGGGGAAATGGTGTTATCATGGTTGGTGCGGAGAATCCAACACCGAGCACCGACCTCGGAGCTTGGGAGCTTAACGCTATCATCGCCTCCTCACCTGACAATCTGACACACATACACCAAGTAAAGCGACAGTTACTCCCACAGAAGGAAATAGAAGGAATTCAGGTGGTTCCCTTGAATATTACTAAGATTGGGTGATTATGACTATATCAAGAGGCAATAAGTTCAAAACGAGCAAGCAGTCCATCACATATATAAGTCATTAACAACCACCCACATCTTTATCTCTCTCACTATCAACATCTACTGTATCTTTTGATCTCCCATATATTTTATCATGCCCGTCACAGAAATCAAGGACATCAAGCAGTTCCGCGAAATCGTACGTCTATATTATTTCATCTCATCACATCGATCACCCCCTACATCGACGGAAAATCATATTCGGATGCTTCGTTCATTGTCAGCTCAACCCTGACGATTCATTTATGACAGATTAACGGTGAAAAGCCCGTTGTGATCGATTTTTGGGCTACCTGGTGTGGACCCTGCCGCATCATCTCCCCTATCTTCGAGAAATTCTCAGAACAGTTCACGAGCGTCGATTACTACAAGGTCGATGTTGACGTAGCTCAAGACATTTCTCAGGAAGTTGGCGTGAGGGCCGTAAGTGTTATACTCTTCCCACTTGACAAGACTTAAGCTGAGGAAATTTGCAGATGCCCACCTTCGCATTATTCCACAAAGGAGAAAAAGTCCAGGAGGTTGTCGGTGCTGTTCCCCAGAAGCTTCAGGTAAGCGCCCTATCTCGAAAAGAAAGTCCGATCCACTAATGATTATGATCACAGGATTTAATCATAAAGGGAACTGGCCTCACAAACTAGATGGCTTTATATACATAACGTGTAGATTTACTGCTTCAACGATCGAAACAAATTTGAACAAGAGGCATTTACGCGCAAATCAAACAAGACCAGCGATATGCTCAAACCACTGAACGATCGCCGATACACGACGAATGGTGGGTTCACCTTCGCCGAGGCGCAAATCAGGGCGAAGACAACCATCTTCGTGGGTGTAGGGCATTGTCCGATAACAGATCGTGAGCTGGGATTGAAGGTTGGGTGAAGCAGTTAGCGTCATCGAAGAACCAGGGATACAGGTAACAGTGACATCTAATGACATCAAGTAATTTAGCAGGTAATCTTGACATGGGGTAAAGTGGGAGAAGCGTACTTTCAATATGGACAATATCCCCTCTCTTTGTGCCAATCGCTGTCAAAGCACCTCCCCAGAGCTCTGCTACTTCCCTCCACGCCGTCAACTTGCACACCTGCCCAGCATCGTCGCCCAAAATCAGCTTCAAAATAGACACTTCACGCCCAGCATCGACTCCCTTCTTGATCCTAATGGTATCGGGTCCATCCACCTCCAAAACAGCCAACAAAACATTGATCTTCTTCGAGCCCTTGAAACCACTATTCGCCAGTTGACCCAAAGAAGTGATACTATGGAGGCTGAAATGATAGCTTGGGAACCTTCCAATGGACGACGCGTCAGAGTAGTTGCCAAAAGACTGAGATTCCTGCGTTTCAAAGAGTTGCGTTTCCACTCCCGTTTGGTCGTTATCCCGGCGTGGATACTCAATGCTGTCTCCTTCTCCTGATAAAAAGGACTTGGTGGTGTATAATGATTTAAAGAATGAGGGGTCTGTGTGGCCAGTGGTATCCATCGTCATGTTTGCCGCCGTGACATTGTTGGTGAGTCTGAGGTTGTGGGTCTTGTCGAGGGGATTCGTTTTCATGCCTTCCTCCGCGGTGGGCGGCCATGTGTAGACCGTTGTGCGTTCTTTAAATCAATGAGCACACCGTGCCATGCTGTAAATCTCGAAAATGAAGCGTACCTCCTTCAGCAGGTGGAAGTACCGAATTTTCAATCTCTTGCTCCTCTGACTTATCTGCCTTGTCAGCCAAACCCAGGCCATCGTCGTCAGAGTCGTCATTAAAAAGTAGATCTTTATAGATGAGTGAAATTCTAGCACTTGCAGCTTCAAGAGTTGCTGTAGGAAGTACCACGGATTGCGTTAATGGTAGTGTACGAGTCCTAGGTATGGAGGGTTTGTCGCCAGAGGAAGTCGTAGTCCAGCGATACGACGCCGCTTCATTCGCAAGTTCTGCCCTCGTAGGGGCACCCAAGAAGACTCGATAGCTGGTCATTGTATGAACATGGTCTTTTGAAGTCTATCGAGCCATAGGTATGGACCTCCAGCAAGCCGTGACGAACGTGGTGAAGGTTAAGGTTAAGCAAGGGGTTAGGTTTTCCTCGCATTTTTCTGAAGAGCCAAAAATTCCACAATAATTCCAAAACGAAATTTATTCTTGATCACACAACACCCAGAAATTTAGAGCAGCACAACAAACTGATATTTTCAGACATAAAATACTCGAGGTGGCAGAGTATATACAGTTACAGAATGGTCCACAGGTGTATATTAAGGACCTGACATAGTGACCCATATACAGAGATGTTTTGACATAGCTCAGCAGAGAAAAACTCGTTCAGTGCCTACGGTCATCATACCTGTCGCGCCCATATCCACGGTCGCGGTCACGATCACGATCGCGGTCATAGTCGCGGTACCTATCATCACGACGGTAATCATCGTAGTATCGACCACCGCGCCCACCTCTGGGTCCACGGTCATCATAGTCTCGCGAGTAGCGTGAGTCATAAGGCCTGGGGTCGTAAGGACGTTCAGCTGCATAAGAAGACCCGTTGAGTATAACCAGGTAACAAGAGATGAAAAAACGCACTATTACCTCTCTTAGGAGGTCCGTAGTATCTCCCAGGAGTAGGTGTTCGGGCACGGCCACGTCGAGCCTTTAGAGACATGTCAGCTAAAAACTTCACTCATCAACACCACAAACGAGTAATACCTTCTCCACAGTCATAATCTTGCCCATCAATTCTGTCGAATTGAGGGCAGTAATAGCAGCATCTGCCTCCTCACCTGTCTCCATCGTGACGAAGCCAAAACCACGAGATTCACGAGAATGAGGGTCATACATAACTGAAGCTTTTTTAACCTATGAAGCAGTTAATGCGGGCACATGACAAAGGAACAGGAATATATTTACTCGACCTATTTTCGCGAATGCCGCTTCCAAATCACGGGAGTCAACCTTGTGGCTAAGTCCCGAGACATGAAGATTGTTCCCAGGGTTAGAATTCTCGCGACTGAATAGCCTCGTCAGCAATAGGCTTCATGTCAAAACGAGTGTGGGTCACGAACCTTCTATCGTTGTCGCGAGAGGCTCCCGGGCTTCTGCTCCTGCTTGACCGACGAGGAGCATCACCTCCGTTGCGCTCACGGTCACGGCCTGGGGAGCGACCGTTACCATTCCAATTTTGGTCATCAGTGTTCATGGCAGTGCCGTTGTTTAGACCCGCATCCGTCGGAATGCTAATGCCACTGCTAGTGGGGGCAATGTCTTGAGATTGCCATGCTGAAGAGGTGAAGGAAGCGGTTAGGTCGTGGTTTCAAGGCAGTTGAGTTGGACAGAGCGAAGGAGAATGAATCGACACGCGAAATTGAAGCACTGGAAGGCTATGAGGGCGAAAAGACCTCGAAAAACGGTTGGTGCGCACTGTCATTCATAGTAGGAATGACTACTGCTGCCCACCGCAGCCACGTCCCCTGAAAATGAAAAAAGAATCCATTGGCTTTGCCGTCTCGAATTGGTTGTAGGGAAGTCGGCCTTTAGCCAACAAGAATCTGAAAACCAAGGCGGCGTGGCCGTGTGAACTGGACGCTGAAGAAACTGGTGCTTGACTGGTCTGAGGACTGGTCGAAGTCTTGCCCAACAGCAAAAAAGGCTACGCGAAGCTTGTCGTCGTCGTGGCTGATGTTGAAGACGTACCGTCATCCATGGTTGAGAGTAAAAGTCTTGGTCGAAGTCGGTGTTCGTGGTGGAGAGAGTTCAAGTTCAATTGGCTGGAAATGCTGGCGCCATGTTTGATTCCTTCTAATCCTAACAAGTACAAACACTGTATTCCCACAAAATCAATTCATTTTACATTTTCCATCGGCTTTCACTCATAACTTATGTTTTATATCACTGACACTGACACATCTGTTGAACCATTCTCATGACGCCGTAATTTGGACAAATCTTAAGAACTGACTCTAACAGCCTTTTAATTGCACCCGCTTGTCCAATACTGTCACGCGAAGCATGCCATCTAGTCCCATGTTCAATGGCCCCACCAATATTCGTATTTTTGCGACAAGTATTCTCATTCACAGCCGGGACTGTCTTAAGCCTGAGCGAATGGTTGTATTTCTCCCACTGTCAACCACTAGATGCTTTGCAACTGTGATTAACCGGCTATAAAAGTGGCTTCTGATCTCCATCTGCGCTCCAAACAGCAAACCTGACTTTTATGCTATCGTTTTTTCCACCGTGCATTCATTCTAAAGAAAAAGAAGTTCTGTTCCCCGTGAAAATACTCGGTTACTGACGCTTTCATTGGATAGCTGTCTATAAGTAATGATTGGCAGACGTCCATGACCCTCTCTGATTTGGAGCTCCTAATCCATGCCATGAACATCCTCATTCGCAGCAGCCAGACTGCACAAGTCGCTCAGAAATTCGACGCTGACTCGACGCTTGGTGCGATCCAAGTTGGCGTAATGATCTCTCTCTTCCTGTTCGGACTCGTCACCGCGCAAGTGTACATATACATGAACAGATTCCACAACGATCCCTGGATTTTAAAATATCTGGTTCGTCTCAGTGGCACAGTCATTATTCAAAATCTTATCTTCCAATAGGTCCCAACCGTCTGGTAGGAGTTGGGCACCCATTCACGCTGCATTGATTAAAGGTTACTGCCAGGATTCTGGAACTAGCACACACAATTTGCGTTTGCCATGCATTGTATGTCATCACGGTTACTCAGTATGGCCGACCCCAGCTTCTCGTCGTTCCCCCGTTGTCGCTTGATGCTGCGATATTATTCAGTGGATTTATTGGCCCCATTGAACAGGTACTAGCACTCGTCGCCTTGTATCATACACATTCATTCACCTTCAACAGGGCTGGTTTGCATATCGTGTTTACAGGTTTTCACAGCGCCTCTTCATTCCTATTTGCTGTACTATACTGGCTTTCACGCGATGGCTTGGGAGTATGGCCCTGTCAATTGTTGCTTTCCATCGGTTAACCATTGAAGACTATATGGCCCATTGGTCGTGGTTACTAACATCAATCCTGGTTGTCGGTGCTTGCGCAGACGTTATTCTAGCAGGATCTCTCTGTTTTTATCTAAATCAATGGAAAGGAGCAGGCTTCCAAAGGTGTGCTATCTCAATCTGATACCCTGCTGTGCTGACGTGAACTACCCAGAACTTCCAAATTAATTAAACGACTTATGCTATGGACTATTGGTATGTTATTTGGCCGTCTTCTTCTGGGCGTCACTGACTTTTATGACTGAAGAAACGGGGCTTTTGACTAGGTTGGACTAATGCATTTTAATTGCCCTTCAAGACTGACTTGTCCATCCGTGTTAGCATTGGTGCAATAGCGCTCCTGGTCTGCGTGAGTAATAAGATCTGGAGCACTTGAATTGTAGGAATGACGGTCAAATTAGTATATTACAATGAAAGATAATTGTGAGTGGTCACATTTTCTTCATTGGCACTTCGTTAACCTCGTACTTGCAAGTTGTCTGGATCGGGATATTCACGATACTTGCTCGTTGTAAGCCCATGTCCACACTATGTTCCCCATAATTGAATACCCAACTAACCTTTGCGTAGTGTTCTCCAACTCATTCCTCGCGTCGTAAGCTCTCTATCACTTTTTGTTGTCAGCTTAATGTGCCGGAATAATGATGGAATACATACTCAGACTCAACGCACGGCCCGTACTCGCACAATTGTATGATCAAGATGCACAGATTGACGTTTCGATGGACGCTCCACCCACAGTACGTTCCTTTTCCCCTCCATTGTTCTTCTCAATCGTGTTTCAGAATTGAATCACATCTAACAAACAGAATCGACGCCGTACTCTTGAACTTTCAGACGTCCATTTGATGCGATCCGCGATGCGAACATTGCCTTCAGCCGTAGGCAAGGAGAAATACCCCGAAAGCTTCATCGAGGTAAGGTATCTGAACTCTTATCGCCTGTATGCGATCTAACGGTTTAAAAATAACACAGGAATGTCGTGTGGGCAGCAGTAACACCTACGATACACGAAAAGAAAGACCCAACAAGATAGAGACTTTGGCGAAATAATGATCTTTTTGACAAAACTGTCAGCCACAATCGATCTGTAGCGACGTCTAGGAGCATTACTCCGTCCGTACGCCTGGTTCAGGCATGCTTTTCATGAACACAAGCGGATCTCGATCTTTTTATGTTTTTACTGCTGCTGTCCCTGTTCGCCCTTGCGGTGAAATGCATTTATGATACAGACAACTCATGTCACGACAAAATAATCAAAATATCAGGAAAAGATGTAATGAAACATGGTCGTGAGGGTTCCCCAGTATGGAGAGAAAAGAGAAGACAAAAAAGTATTGGTGAGTAAAATTATAACACCTTTTCCAGTGGATCGATGATGACGCCAGGCTGAATGGATAGTCGTGAATACCGAGAAACCAACAGACAGTGAAAACAAAAACACACCTTTTTCATGACTCTTGGAAGGGTCGCCCGCTGGAATGCTACTCGAGTATTCCATTCTGTGCCCAAAGGGCGTTCCATGGCGCGCTCAAATTGCTCTTTACTCGTGTACGGATAGGGTAGATCCTTGACCTGGTACTTGCTGGCCTTCTTGTCCCGTTTTTCTGAAATGATGATGTTCTTTTTGTTGTAGTCCGCACGAGTTTTTGGGTCAACGCCAGCTATCTTCTTGATGCGTTCAGGTTTAGGTGCGGATTTACGCACACCCGCTCCTCCCCATGAGCCCTAAGACGACCGTTAGAAGAGCAACTCACACGACCACCAAAAAAAAATTGATCTTACCCATCCAGGAATTGTCGTGTCAACCTCACGGGGAGCATCTTCGGCGATTTCGCGACGTTTCGCGTCCTCAAAATTCTAAAAACACATTTAGCAGGTTGGATAAAAATGTGTGGACAGCTGTCACTAACCTGAACAACGTTGTCACCGGCAAAGGCCAAAGCTACCAGGTCGCGCTGCTGGAATGCAAGTGGATTTTTATTTTTCCCCTTGCCTTTCCCCTCAAGGATTTTCTCCTGAGCCTCGACTTCACTGTTGGAGTCAGAGTCGTCATCATCAAGAGGAGCACTCGAGGCAACAGCAGATTTTTTGGGAGGTTTTGACTGTGACGCCTTCGGGGTAGAACTGGACGATTCCGCGAGAAGATTGTCGAGAGTTACTTCCACGGACGCATCGTCCTTGGCTTGCGCTTTGGTACCTTCGAGCTTCTGCATTTGCTTTTTCAATTTGTTTTTGGACTTGTCAGCAGATTTGCTGTCCTTCGAGACAACGACTTCGTTTTTCTTTTTGGCGATCTTGGTCGAGGCGTCAGTGTCACGAACAAGCCACGGGTTAGATGATGGCCCGGAGGAGGGAGGATCAGTGGAAGATAGAAGAGGACGCGAAGAAGTTGACACAACGGGTGATTGTGGAGGAGGGGAGAGTAGGTCTGTAGATTTCAAAGTCACACTTGATGTATCTGAAGGAAGGGATCGCAGGTTTCGAGATATTGAAATTGTATTTGACTGACAAAAGAGGTTCGATGAGCTTCAGGTAACATGAACACGAAAAAAAACACGTACAGATTCCCCAGGTCGGAATTGAATACGACCGCCAACTTTGTGTGAGACCACCCCAGATGACGGGTCTGGCTCTTTGAATGAGCCTTCGTCGTCACTCTCATTGGTAGCGAGATCCCCTCCCATCTGCCTGATGAAATCGTCCCTCTCACGATTGGCTTCAATGGCTTGTCGAGCTGCCGCATCCTTCATGAACTTCATCTCAAATACACTCTTGCCCTTCCTCTTCTCACTCTCCTGTTCCTCGACCTCCTGCTCCAGCTGCTGTAGCTCATCAAATGCCCTCTGCTTAATTTTGGCGACACTCTCGTCGCCATCCATGTCGTCGCCATCGTCTTCATCCTCATTATTCTCTTCTTCACTCTCGTCACTTCCAATTCCCTTTATCCGCCTTCGTAGCTTCTCCCCGCGTTCCAGCATTTCCTCTATGTCTCGACGAGTCTCGTCATCCATACCCTCTTTACCCCTCATCTGTCGAGCCCATTTCCCTGTGTGCTTATGCCGCAGTGTCGCTCGTTCCTTGGCCCGCTCAATCTCTTGTTTCATCCTGACTTCATCATCATCGCTATCCACCTGCTCATCTATCTTTTCTCCCAACCTTTCCTTCTCCTTTCTACGCAGCTTCCTGTAAGTCTTGCTCTTGATCTTATTCATACGCCTGGCTTTAATTTCCGCTCTAAACGTCAGCTCCCGCATTTTCCGTAGTTCGGCTCTGCGTTGAGCAACCTCCTCGACTGTCAGCTGATTCGTTTTAAGTAAGGTATCTTCTGTTTGCTGGAGGTCTTGCTCCCGCAAGTTCGCAGCTTTCAAAAGGGCATCGACGGAACTTTCGAGAGCCGTAGTGGGCTTGGCAGGAAATGTTAGGTTACCACGCAGGACAGATGCGACTGAGATTTACCTTAAACTTTGCATTGAGCTCTAGATTAGATACACGACCAGCTGGTTTGGCTTGTAGAGGGAAGCTCAGGTGCTCTGCCTGTATTTGTTGTCAGAAATACAATTTCAATCCCGCTGCAACGTCGTGAAACTCGCCTCTTTAATGCGCTTCATCGTTTCTGACCATTTATCAACCTCCTCCTTGGTCTGCTCATAGGCCGCTTCTCGATCGAGACGTTCCTGAGCCCTCTGTGGGAGAGGAGCGGATAATTTCTTGGCCTTGGTGGAGTTAACCGACGATAAGACCTTTGTGGTCTTTTTGAGCGACTGAAGTGTCGAGGACTGGGAGGCCAGAGGGGCGAGGAGATCGTCAAGGTTCAATTTAGCTTGTGGCAGACGTTTGAGTAAAAACGTTGAAAAAGAAAAGAAGATAGTGCACCTGTAGAGTGAGCACGGAATTCGTCTTCCTGGCCAGCCTCTGTTTTCTCCTTCACCAGGCGCCGCTTAGAGCTGCGCTTATCTCCCTCTGTCGCTGTTGTTGAAGGATCGTCTGTAGCTTTCCTCTTCTTCGACGTCACATCAAGCCCAGAAATAAAGTCCTGTAACTGGTCGAGGGCGTCCGGCATAACCTCATCGTCAGATGGAGTGAGCAATATTTCATCGTCCTCGTTGTCCTCGTCTTCATCTTCGCTCTCTTCCTCGTCATCTGATCCTTGGTCTACCTTCTCCTCGACTGCTGACTCCATTTCTTCGTCTTCGTCATCCTCATTGTGCGTTGGTGGTTTCAGATTTTTCTGTGTAGTGTCCTTTTCTTCGTCACTACCCATATCGATATCTCCTTTGCCGTCCAAGACATCCAACAGATCGATAAATTCATCGTCCTCCCCTTCTTCCTCTTCCTCTTCTTCAGAATCATCGTCAGCGACTGCTGATTTGTGCTGAACACCTTCATCTTCATCTTCCTCCTCGTCCTCGTTTAGATCGACCTCTGCAAACCTCACAGCAGGCTTTGACTTTTTAGACGAAGTCTTGCCCTTCTTCTAATTAAGTATGCGTTTAAATGGTTGATCATATGCAAAAGACATAAAAAACGGCCGTGGACGCACCTTGCTAGAAAAGAACCCTGCAAAACGTTCCTCATCACTCTCTTCAAACGCAGCGTCACTATCAATCTCCTCGTCGTCTTCGCTCGCAATTTCTTCGTCATCTTCTACCTCACCGATTAGTCTCGCTCTCAGCTCTTCCCGCTCCTCGTCTCCCATCCCATCAAACGACCCAAAATCCATAGCCTCATCACGGTCCAAGTCCAATGCTATCTTCGACCGCCTCGTCTTCTCTGGGATGTACTCGTACAAATCCGTCGTGGAACCACCGCCTGACTGGGCTTTGCGAGCCTGCCGTTTTTCGTATCCAGTTACATTGGCCTGAGCGCGCGACTTCTTTGATTTGAAGGAGGAACCCTTGTGGGGAGGTCCCCTTGATGATTTTGAGGCCTTCATATATGCAGACAATGGGCTCCAACACCAGGATTCCAGCCGGCTTGAGAGCTGATTTTGCGTTCACACCAAAAATTGGTTGTCTAAAAACAGAAAGATCACCCCTCGGCATCTCCCGGAGTCCTCGGACCGCTTACTTTTGGCGTGCCGTCTACTATTCTGATTCTCAAGCATCTACAAACCAAATCCATGGAAATGAAAATGCTGCGCAACGAAACAGAATCCAACTTTAGTTTATATAGGTATTTATTGCAGATATTATATGGATACAAGTGAGCGATAAGTGAAAGCGATGCGACAAAACTAAAAATGGGAATGAAAGACTAGCTATGAAATGATGGTGGGTTCGACCTATGAATATAGAATCGAAATGCGATATGGACTGCATATACATAATTTAGTAGATATGGGGTGTCGGTTGACTACGTTCCTGCCGATATAATATAATATGAGAATGGACGCAGCCATTAATAAGAAATGGCACTGCCTATAGGAAAAAATGAGGGAGATATTATCTTCGAAAAGACTTGGAGAGTGGCTTTTTGGATGGTCAACCGATATGATTACGCTCCTGCATTGCCGAGTCCAAGTTCGACGAGTGCGTAAAGGTTGGCAGCGACAACGATGAGCCAAATAATAGCACCAAAGCCGATTGCAATCTTGTTGTTGCTGTAGTCTACGGTTTCGAAGTCATCAGCGCTCTCGAGAGCGCCAACCTTTTTGATGGGCGTTTCGTTGATCACAAACGAGTCATCAACACTGTTGCTGCGGCTAGCACCACGCCTCTTGCGGACCGTCATGATGGATTTCTGGGATGTGCAGTAGAGGAGAGGGAAAGTAACGAATGGAAGGGTGATGGAAAGGACCACTTGAGAGGCAACAAGGAGGGCATCGATACCGGGGCGACCGACTGCGATAGCGACAGCCATGGCGGGAATGATTGCAAGAAGACGAGTAATCATACGACGGATGATGGGCTGCATGAACATATTTAGTACATCATTTTGTAGTAAAGCAGTTTCACTCACAGAAACACGCCAGTGAAGGAAACCTTCACATACAGCCTGACCGGCAACGGTAGCAACGATTGAAGCACTCTGTGGCAGGATATGAGTGATATAGATCACCATGCATTAAACAAAGCTACACACCTGACCAGCTGCCAGAAGGGCGATGGCAAAGATAGTGGCTGCGGCTTGTCCAACAACATCACGGATGAGGTCGTAGGCGTCGAAGAGACTGGCGGGATCAGCTCCATCCTTGTGACCTGAACCATAGAAGAAGACAGCGGATGCGAGCATAAGGATGCTAAAAGAACGAATGATTGGTCAACGAGTATTGAAAGAGACGTAAAAGTTAGACCCACAGTGAGTTGATCATCACAGCAAACCCAAGAAGACTTCCGGCAATGTCGAAGGTACCGTGATAGATGTGAGCACGCACGAACTCGTAAGAGTTGTTTGAGCGGTCTGCATAGGTGGTGGCGGTCTTCACGTATTCACTGACAGGTGGCTTGCGGAAGGCACTGAGGGCAATTTCCTTGCATTCGCGAAGGTATTGGCCAACAGCAGCAGACCTGGTACGCGTTCCCTTCAAATCTTCAACCGAATCGTTGATGGTGCCGTCGTTCTCATATTTTGCGCGGAAGTCAACACGATCTTGAGTTGCAAGAGCGGATCCCAAAAAGAGACTGTGGGGCATCACAGTGGCACCCAAGATACCAACCGCTGTTAGAATGCTCGTTAGATGTAATTCTAAAAAAAAAAATGGGACCAAACGAACAAGTATAAACACCACCCTTAGCGACGATAAACTTGGACGGTAGGAAGCCTGCAAATGCAGTTCCCCAGTGTACATTAACCTTGGTGATAATGATGACCATGCAAATCAAGACTGCCAACACCTGCACCACCATCAGGATTAATACGACTCCGCAAGAATAAAAGAAAACATACCATGCCACCAATGAGGATTTCAAAGCTCTTGACAGGCTTTCCCCGCAAAGGGTCGCCCATTCCGAGAATGAGGATAACATCGAAGGCTGTAATCAGGACACCATGCCAGAGCTCTAGGGATGGGAAGAGCATGCAAAGCGCAATGGCCGATCCAAGCAGCTCAGCCAAGTCAGTGGCAACGATGGCGATTTCGGCGAGAACATATAGGGGGTAAAGACCCAAGTAGCGGTACAACAAAGTGTGCTTTGGGCGATTGTACAGAAGTAGACGGTTGTGGGATGCAAGGTCTGTAGCGTGAATAAAATTATCAGTATTTGTAACAGTGCGGGTAAATTTTGAAGAAATTGTGGCAAGGTCGGAATAAAACTCCCGCACGAGTAAGTGTCGATATGTCGAGTTTAGACTGCTTTCAGCGCTCTGGGTGAGGCACAGCTATATTTATCCAACCTTAGCTGCGGGTGTGTGAAGCCCAAAATACCACAAGCTTCGACCATGCTGCGTCGTCATTTGAAGGCCATATGGCCCATATGACAGAGCCTCAAATACTCCAACTATTGGTCCACCTTGCTCATGAAAACCGGCACGATGCCGATACAAGAGGCAGCGGAGCGAGGAATCCGAGTCAATGCAAACCAAATGAAATGCACGCTTACCGAGTCCTGTAACGCATCCAAGTCGACTGGCGAGAATCTACACGATAGATAAGCATATGCAGTACGGGAAAAACGATAAGATACCGACTTGGAGGAACACCGCGAAGATACCAGCAAGGAGGACAACAAACAAGAGATGGTAGCCGAACTCAGAACCCGCCTGGAGATCGACACCCCAGTTTCCACTGCGCGAGCAAGTGAATTAGTATTCATGACCTTGGAGACAATGGCGGCGCAAGTAAACTCACGGATCGAAGTACGCAACGGAGCAGACAATGCCTACACCGATGTGCTTCGTGGCGTGATGAAGTACAGTCCAGCCTACATCTTTGACGCGCTGGCCAATGGATTTGGGAGGGCTGATTTCTTCAGGCTCCTGGAACCGGGCAACTGCTGTAGGAGACATTGAATGAGGGGAAACGAATGATAGTCAAGAGTCAAGAAATGGGTCCATAATATAGCAAACCGGAAAGAAGGTGAGGAACCCAGCACAGCGGACGGAGCGAGCTTCACGAAACGATTGAGCGGTACACCGATGTTGGTCAGACTCCTTCCTGCTCCCAATCAACGTCACACAAATCCGGTCTCAGCCGAACCGATCCTTCAAAATATTGACTTCATGAAAGACACACTCTTCAAGTGCTCCTTACCGCTGCTAAAGTGCTGTACACCACCACAATCGTTATGGATCTTGAGCTCAACCTGTAAAATCGACGAATCATTGGCACAAGACCATATACCCATTTGTACATGCTGGGCAGCTACTAGGCAGGCCAAGACGTAGTCAATAAACGCCTGCGATGAAATCTGTCACTTCACGTCCAAAAAAAGAGACATCGCGTTCATGTTTTCAAGGAAAATTATAAGAAACGCACGCATCATGACACGGCTTATTCAGTGGTAATGAGGAGTTCGAGAGCGGTCAGGCTTGGCGATCTATGCTGCACATTCGCCACGTTGTTTTCCCATGTTACACAAAAAGGTCAGGTCACCAAACAAAGACCATAAAAGTCTTCTTCAACGTTAAACTTCCCCATCTCGCTCTACAATGCCTTCTGAATGCCTCTCTGGATCTCGAATGTCGCTAACACACCGTACTGCGTCTCTATGTCTGTGGAGCCTCCTGTCTGCCGTCCACCCTTCAGCTCTGTCGCCGCCTTCAGAATCCAGATACAACATGTCCTCGATTTTCAAAGCTTTTCATATTGCTCTGGAGTAATGAACGTCTCCCCGAGTTTGGGATGTTTTCTCGATCTTGGTGGCCCTGTACCTTCTCATGTACCAGGTCTTTGCTTTCCGGAGCGTCCCCACCAGATTATTGGTTATGGAGGCCTTGGATTCTTTACGTGCACACCCCAATTCAACTCGTGTCGTTATCGCCTCCCGACGTGATGCCCTCTTGAGTTGAGGTGCACTGACACCTAGCAGAGATGCTCGACCTGTCTGTTGGCGAGAAGTCAATTGCGCAGTAGACTTTGGTTCTCCGACATTGCGACTTGAATAACTCCTCCCTTGATCACCAGAGGAACTGTGTACAGATGCTGGAATCACATCTGTCAAAACCTGAAAAACAGACGTCCACGAGCGTCGCTTGGACTGCATCACGTTATACCTCCCCCTTCCCATCTGCTTTGGTCTCAGTGACGTGGAACGGTAAACATTTGGGTCACCTACACTTCCTGTTGCCCCAACTTCATTCGCAATTCCACATTCTACACATTCTACACATTCTACATGTGTAGGTGTCATTGCCCGTTCCAGAAGATCGTTTTCCTGAATTTTGGACACACGATCTGAAACAAATTCGCTATCGCAGCGCGTGTCATGTCTAGTAGGCTCCGATTCTGCAATTTCTGGCGAGCTCCATATCATGCTATCTCGCTGTAGGTCCTCGAGTTCCGCATCGAATATCAATTCTTTTGAATCCTCCATCGAGAGGAAGTCTACAGAAGACTCGCACTCTGGAGTTGGTCCCGTTACCACAACTTCTGGTATGATGATGGATGATCGACGGTGATCCCAACGTCGACCTGTTCACAACATCAGTACCAGCGTGGATTTTTTCAGAATATTGAAGAGGAAGACTCACTCTTATGATGTGGCTTAGGTAAGACGTCATTTTTGCCTTGAGATAGTGTCATAATGCGCGCTCGGTAGCTATCTGTTTGCGCAATGTCAGAAACGAAATCGTATTGGGATGTGCTGCAGTAATCGATGGTCTGTAGTAACAAACGTCAATGTTCAACATATCTCTCAGGACAGAAGCAAGCCAAAAGGATTTGGGGCGTCACTATTGCATGGTGAACAAACGGAATTCACTAGGATGCTTAATGTCGCACAGTGCCTCGTGCTTAATTTTCCGCGAGACAGAATCGAAACTGGATTACCATATTCACGGCAACACACCTTATCAGCGTCGTCCAGCAATTCTCCATAGCTGGAACCAGAACTATCCACAGGCACATCCGGGGCCAATTCGCCACTGACGTGCAACGAATCATCAAAGACGTGTGCATCCTCCATGATGGGGGACAAGTCCAACTCGAAGAGCTTTGAGGTGAATGAATTGTTGGTATTGGCTGTTGATCTAGACCTCTGTCTTTGATCCTGCTGAATAAACCACTGTCAACCCAGCTACGCGTACACAACTTGGGAAAGCTCACTCTGTCGATGGAAAGAGGGCCCAATGACATTGGGCCTGGGATTATCAGCTGTGCTTGTGGTAGGGCATACATCGCAGCCACAGGCGATCTTATGGGCTAATAAGGAATCAGACTACTTCATAAAACACAGGACGGTGATAAGAATTAGCCTTCTGACCTCATGAAACATTCCATAGCCGGGCATGATTAATTTCTGGTGATCACCGACGTATTCCAGCACGGGTGGCGCAGAATTTCGTTTCTGCAGCAATGGGTGAACAAGGACCGATTTCCAAATCCTGGGATGTATCACTTGCCTCTCTTTGTGGCCATTGTTGAAAACGATTTGGCTGCTCTGGACTGGGTTCGACGTCACTTTCCTAGTGTAAGTTCATCAACATCCTCCTATTTTCGTCTGTGAAACACCCATTGCTTGTGACCTACAATCTTTGCTTCATGAACCTGTCGTAACCAATACTATAAAGCGTTTTCATTGTTTCACAGAATGCATGTTAAAAACGTACATTGCCTTCCAGGAATAAAGGTGGTGATATATGAACCTAAAACGACGTCAGTCGAAATACTCATTTCAATCACCAACCGCTTTCGTACAGAGTCGTACGCTTGCGAGAATGGACTTACATCTCCTACATCAGGGATTATGAGTCCAACTCCTTCCTCATTGTTAGATTGAGCACTTCATGAGCATGCCAGAATGATAGGAGATAATTTAAATCTGCTTCCCAGGACTTGGTTGTAAGCACTTACCGCGTCCTACTAATGTGCTCCCTGCGAGCGTTAACATCGCTGCCATCGTTTTTCCCTGGAGAATTATCTCGGGCCTCATACCAACGATTTTCCTGCAATTTAGGGATATTATTTGAAAAAAATATCGCGGCTCGGACGGGGTTTGATGTGCACCTTGTTCCTTTGAGCTTCATTAGTGTGTTTAGAATGGCATCGGTCGATGGCAATCGGTAAGCTATGTCGATGAGGCGCGCGTTGATTAAATTCTTCGCTGCATAAAAAGTCGCCCTCCGGTCCCGTACGTCTGGGTGTAGTACTAACTATGCGTTGGTCAGCGTACTGATCGGATATTGGGACGAGTAGTCCAATTGGATTCTACCCGAAATAGTGGCAGCATTCAGTTATAGATGATTTAAACTGGAAACTCCATCGTCATATGGGTAGATATATGCGCATTGCATTGAACGTGAACTGCTCTCCACGTCTCGCCACATGGGCCTTCAAAGCATCCGGCTTTCCGAAACTGCCTTACTATATTGGAGCACGTACCTTGCTCTTTTGGCTTTGGAAGAATGTGGTAAATTGGATCAGCTTCGGAAGGCGGAAAACTGAATTTCTATATCCAAAATTATGTGAGTCTGACAATAGGCCGTCTATCCTTAGAATCAAAGATGAGCTCACCGGGTTGGGGTGAATAAAGAGCGAGATGTGTCGCAGCATATCAACGAATAATTAGTCGACTCGAGGAAGGAAGTTCAGGAAGAAAATCAAGACGGTGGATTAGTGATAAATTATTTTGTGATTCTTTGACGTTTGAAATCGCAGGCTGAAAAGTACTGTTGGCTCGCCGTCATCACAGCTAAAAATAACCACAGCTTCGCCGTTATTGACACAGAAGTGCAGGACAGTCAACCTATTTATTTGGCCTAAAAATCAATGTGTTACAAGGGTTCTGTTCTTACGAGAAATTATGTTATGCGCATGCAATGGGAATCTCATTTCAGAGTCGGTAGGGCAACTGGTTGCTCTCGTTTATAGCTTTCCATGAATGTCCAGCTTCGGCCTACCCCTTACAACCTGAGTAAACCATTAGTTCAAGTTGATAAAGTATTAAACCTTGAACAATGAAAACTTACGACGGGAGTTGGTGTATTGCCAAGGATCTTCTCAATCTTGTTCATGATTTCAGGCGTCAACTTGGGGATGACTTCGATGGCCTTTAAGTTATCAATGACCTGCTGGGGACTCGTAGCACCCAAAATAACAGTTGAGGTGTTAGGGTTTTTAGCAACCCATGCAAGAGCCAGCGCAGTAGGCGTAGTGTCAAGTTCTGTCATTGATGTCATCGTAAGTATCGGCTGAAGTGCAGGTGGTCAGTCGACAAAAGCACTGCACCTTCTTTAGCAATCTTTGATAACTCGCGAACTTTACGAATCTTCTCTTGTCCTTCCCTTTCTTGCAATTTCTTTGCCTCTTTCTTCAGGAAAGAATGATTCGCGTATCTTGAACCTTTTGGTATGCCATCATTATACTGTTAAAAGTTGGCTTCGTAACCGCTCCTAGAACAAGAAAGAAAAGGAAAAAAAACCTTGCCAGTCAAAAGACCACCAGCCAATGCGGACCACACGGTCGTTCCTGTACCGTATTTAGCGTAAATCGGACTGAATAGTTTTCAGGCGCGCTATTTCCTCCAATAAACAGGTGAATTACATACCCATATTCTTTCTCTGGCCTCTCGCGGTGGAACATGTTGTGTTCGCATTGTTCAGCGATGGGTCCAATTAAACCGAACTTTGTGGCAACATCTGTATAACATAAGTTCATCGCACGACGTATCAAAATTTAACAACGCACGATGAGCTTCTTCAATCTCTCTTGCACTCCATTCCGATGTTCCCCAGTAATAAGCCTTCAATGATTTTCTTAGTCAGGTATCAAAAAGGTATGGGACCAAGACATACCCAACCCATGTGAATAACATGATTGAACGCGCGGACGATCTCCTCCATAGGTACTTTATAAAGGTTACGGTGAGAAATATAATTGGCAGAATGATCTAAAATCTCACCGGTTGGGTCAGGTCGGTGGGCAAAGAGAATGTCTACATAATCCATCTGAAGTCTCTCCAGACACTCTTTTGTGCCTTCAATAATGCTAGGATGACGATACAGCAGCTTGACTACCTAAGAGAAAGAAATAACAACATACTGCTTGCGTGATAGCCCGGAATCATTAGGTCCCTGCCGGGGACCCCAGAAGATCTTGGTGGAAATAACAAGGTCACTTCTCCTCAAGCCCAGCTCTTTAATGACGCGGCCACTAGAATAGATTATTTAGATATTCGAGCAGCTTTTGAGAGACACTCACATTTCTTTTTCTGAATTCCCTCCGGCGTAAACTTCAGCAGTATCTATCATGTTAATTCCATGTTCGAAAGCCGTTTTGACGATTTCCTATGGTAACAGTTGGCGATGTTCTCTTCAGATTCATGACAAGAACCGCTCACCTTCACGGGGTCGCCAACTACGGTATCTCCGAACGTTAACCCTGGAACAGATTGTCAGTTATGAATGCATGGATCCATCCTAAAGCCTCCTACATCCTCCCAACGAAAACACAGGCACACGTAAACCACTGGGACCCAATCTGCGGAAGGGCATCCCTTTCGGGTTATATTTTGCGTACACTTGGTCCTTTCCCGACATCACGACTGTTGGATGTAGATGCGATAGGTTGTAAGTTTAGCACGATTCAAGATGAGGGATCAGTCAAAGTTCGAAAGTGAGTTCATGAGAAGCAATGGGACTTGTTGATAGCCGAATCGTGGGGTACGGCTATTTTGGTTACCGAGCGCCGACTCTGTCATTTATTGGATGCATTATTTCTGGACCTCCAAAATTACGATGATTTTCCATCCAAGTGCCTGCTGCCACCGCCTCCATCCCATTTGGCATAAAATACAAATAAAATTATCTATATAAAATCCATAAAGTGAAAAATTACACATTCCTAGTTGAAACAAAACATACCGTCCTAAATTTTACACGAGTTCTGTTCCTTCATTCTTGTAAATTCTTCCTCCTTTCATTACAAATTTAATTCCTTGCGTCAGAGCATCCTCGAATTCTTCTGCAGTACCGTCCAACTTCCCCTCAACTCCTACCAAGTCAGCAGCCCAGCCTGGTCGAATCACTCCAAACGGAACGTCACGATCCAGGTTCACAGGACCATCACGGTCTGAAGGATCAAAGGCTTGTGCAGCCATGGACTCCAATCTTGCAACCCTCCTGTCTCCGCCGCTACCGTCCCATTCCATCCCACGAATACACCTCCAACCGCCGAAGGTGGCCCAACCCAAGACCTGGTTCCATTTGGCACCAAGTCGTCTCATCAAGACCAGCTCCAAAGCATTTTTACCATGAGCAAAGACACCGGTATCACCACCGCAGGCAATGTTGTTTACCACTGATGGTTCCCAAGCGGCGTCGAAATCTGTGTCAATGTTCCGGTTACCGACTCCAATTGCCTCCTTGAATGTGGTTTGGCACCGCTCCCACAGGTACTTGATTTCCTTCGATTCCGGATTCATCATCCAACTTGTGTAAAACACAGAGAGCGTAGGAACCCAGATCGTGTCACTTCCAGCTAACCTCCTGAGAAGAGACCGGTCTGCAAAATCTGGGTTGTACATTTCTGGACCATGCTCAACACTGTCGACTTCTAGGTCAAGAAGATCGCGAATGGTGTGAGGGGTGTTAGCATGAGCAGCAACTTTGACCCCTCGCCGATGGGCCGTTGTGATAAGTGCTTGCAATTCCGGTTTGGAGAAGGTGGAATAGGACTTTGCTGCTATAGACGGTGCTACGTCACCCATGCCTGCTCGGACTCGATAGTCTGGGGAAAGAAAATCAATAAATGATCGACTTAAGGTCTGCATGAGCCTGCGAGCCTGCTAACCTGCATAAATCTGAAAGAAATCCGTTAAAAACGTTTGTTTTGATAAAATAAAGGTAGCATTGATGTATACCTTGATCCAATCTGCTCCAGCACCAATCTGCTTCCGAACTTCTTTCGCACATTCATCTGCACCGTCAACAGCTTCTGCACCTGTAACTCCGTTAACTCCATTTTGAGAAGGAGTCAAATGGTTTCTTGGTCCTATGGGTATTTTCATGAGTTGGGGGAGACAGGGGCACACATTGCGCGTACCGTATGACCCCGAGGCAACAATAGCCCTAGTGGAACAATAATATCTGGGCCCAGGAATGATCGGATTTTTGCCAGAAAGACTCTTTCGAAGAGCTATGTCGGCATCAAGAGCACCTTCCGTTCCCAAGTCTCTAAAGAGGTTGTTACTTTTGACAGTGGGATTGATGCGAGATTACGGACCTGACGGTGGTGAAACCAGCCATGAGTGTTTTCCGGGCATGAACTGTAGCCCTGATAGTCCTTTCAGCAAGACTTTCTCTTGTGACTTGATCTTCCCAAGAAGTTTCCGAATAGGGGTGTAAGAAGACTGCTCAACCGTCAGGAATAACATTCGACTTTTGGAAATCATCATGACTCACAATGAACATGAACATCCACCAATCCAGGCAAAATGATCTGGGTACTCAAGTTGACCCTTTTCAGGTCTATTTCTACTTCCCTCTGACCACCTTCTCCCCCAAGACCGAGTATCTCTTCTATACTTCTCACCGAATCTTGAGGCGCGACATCCAGGATTATTCCTTGATCTTCGTCAACAGTTACAACTTGCAGGGGTACCAGGGACCTTGAGACAGAATCAAAGAGTTGGCCTGCAAGTATTTGTGTTATCCGTCTTGCAGGATCCTTGTTGGTTCTGGTCTGCATCTGCATTTGTGAACTAGAACCAGATTTCTGAGGTTGTGGCGCCTTGGTGACCATGTCTGCCTTTCGTAATTTGTCTCGGAGTGATGGGGTTCAGTACATATAAATCAAGCAGTACGCATGAGTTTTCCGGTCGTGAAAAGTCAAGTGCAGAGGCGTCCAACAGAGAGTGTACGAGGGTCAGCAAGAGTCAGGACTCTGGTTTGTGTTCAGAAATTCTTAGCAAAGATTCCCCCGCTCCAAAAATAGAAATCAGAATACAGTCGTTGATAACAAGCCGTAGCGGCCTGCACTGATTGACCAACTTCTCATACGAAATGCTCTGGAGTGGGAGCGGGCAGTTGGAGAAGAATGGACAACGACGATATATTCATAGTTTTCCAGCATCGTACCCGCAGCCCAGGTGGCATCAGAACCTGTAAAGATTCAAACCCAGCTACTAGGCGACGGCGCGGAATCCGAATCGCCGCCTTCGCGTTGTTGTGAGATCCCACAACGTTCAACGTTCAACCTTCTGGAACTCCTTGCTAAGTCCCTACAGAGGTGATGGTTAACTAAGTGTGGACCGGTTAAGTAGTTAGCCAATATGTCATTGCGCCGTATTCCAGGGGGGTGGGCATCGAAGTCACGCCTGTGAACCCTATCATAATTGGCCATATCTGCCACTGGTGACTATCACCGAAAAACAGGAAAAGCTACCGTGATCATGTTTGAAAGAGATTACATATATATTATCTCCAATAGTATGTCACGAACATAATGATATCATGATGTACAGGCACTTATAACAGTGGAATGCTTTAATCATGGAAGTTATCAATGGACTGGGACGATCCAAAGCGCTTATGCACATAATCGAGGAAGCAGCGTCCTTGACTGCGAGGAATGTGCCATTCGACGGCTTCGTCAAAAATAGCTCTAAGATGAGAATTCAGACTCAGCCACCTTCCAGGAACCCAGGCCACGTTTTCTGTCCTCCAGCTTAGTGGTAAGTTCGGGATGGGCGCATTTTCAGTACTGCATTCAAGCTCTCCACGTATATTAAAATAAATTAGATCTCATTGGCACCCTCAGGTCTGCTAAGTCAATTGTAAGTCCGCTCATAAGTCGTACCACTCGGCATCGCTGGAGTAATGGCTTACGCGTCAGGGACTTAGCACTAGCAGGAGGTGCTTTCAAGTTTGAACTCAGACGATTGAAATAATCTGCCGTTGAGCAGGGAAGTTCCTTGAAAGAATTCCCTTTTGGAAAAGGCTTTTTTCTTCTTGTGGCGGCTTGGACTCGCGTTGGACGTGTAGCGATATTGAGCGGCAAGACGTAATACACAATCGTTGGCGGACCGGCACATGTTCTTGCTTCATTATAAGTCATCTACGTCGATTCTACGACGCCGTTTCCGAAGCGCAAATCATAGTTCGAATGAAACGAGAGCAGCCACACTGGCATCCACATTGACAGAACAAAATCCGTGTTATTCAATTTGAAGTAAAGGGCTATATGCATTGCGAAAATTCGAATGCGTCATTGTCGCAGCTTTTAGATTTTCGCAGCTCAAACGAGGCATATGTGAAGGCGGCCATTTTCAGGTGCGTGAGGGGATGTCTTCAAAAGGAAATTACGAAATGCGGTTCGTTCACTCCAAATCAGCACGACCGTTGCACGACCGACCCTTCATTGCCATTGCATGGAGCGCAAACGACATACCAAAAGGTTTGATCTCGGATCCTAAAATAGTAGCCATCGTATATGAACTCGAACTTTGAGCTTAAACCACGCTTTCACCACATGCAGGACACAGACACAAGACCAACTTGAATGTCGTCGCAACGGGGACTCAGTACTCAGTACTGGTACTCAGGTCCGAATATCAGATAACGACCAATGATCACTATCGATCGCTGAATATCTATCAGACCCATCCTAAGGTAATGACTTTGCAACTGAGCTCGAAAACTATACCCTTCAACGGTAATGAAGTGCGTCATAGCATATATTGTGGCGTCCGACTGTTCATTATACCAGCAAAAATTAGAAACTCCGAACCCTCGAACTCTCAAATCCCCATGAAGATAAACCAGAAATACATAGCGCACCTGAAATTTTCTTGCAGCAACCCTGCTGCTCATAACAGTTGAAAATTTACCGTGATTTCCAATGAAGAACCGAGATTTCGAACCCTTCCGGGACTCATCGACAAATGACAATAGTCAAAGCCACATTCCGACATGTCAACGTTTCAACCAACTGCCAATGTGATCCCCGGGGCGGGTCCATTGCAGTGGGCAGTTTAAACATCCGGAAAATTCTGGCAGATGACCTTGGAGCAAAGTGCCAGAACTTGAATTCCAAAGTGATCACTGAGCTCGGATATCGAGGCTGTCCCCATTCACGAAACCTGCTCGACTTTCTGGCGAGATGAGCAGGATGGGTATGGTTCTCTCAGGTGATCTACAGACTACGGATGATATTGGATTCTATATTTGATCGCCACCTCCGCTTTTGTTGACATGTAGAGGGTCTATTAGGGAGGATAGTGGGCCGAGATTATAATCGGGGATCGTGAGACAGGACAGGCGCTACTTGACGGGAGACCCTCACCATGCGCATGGTCCCGCTGATGGATACTCGGACCTCCAACATCGTCTCGTCTACGAGCGTAGACTGCCATGCTGAATGCATTACACGTACTCACTGTTGAAGCCAAGTCATACAGAGACTTCGATCTTCATCGCCCTCTCCGTTGATAAACACCTGTCGAGCCTGAAGGTAGAAGGTTGATTTTATGATATACTTACCCTCGTACGCCGCCTCGGCGATTGCATCCGACGATCGGTCAGGAAAGCGAAACACCCTTCTCTCATCTACGAATACAGTATCTTCGAAAATTGGCCGGGCTTGCCGCAAGCTGCGGAAGGATAAGAGAGGGTAGGGTGTGTGCGCAGAAAGCTTGCTCAATGGAGCCAATCGAACGTGCCGCAGGTATGAGAACCCTCTGGTCATGCGATTGAGATTAAAAAACAATTGAATAGAACCGTAATGGCTCTAGTACTACACACGTACCTACACCAGGTGGCATGTCAATGCTGAATATTCAATCCCTAGTTTTCCCTATCGTAAGTAAGGGCAATCATACACATGTTTATGGACCACACAGGCCCAAAGAGTGCATTCAAATATAACTTACTATAGGTTTCCACCTTCGAATCACAATTATCCAGCATCCAGCACAATTTCAAATGATGGTAAAATGCACCACCTCTACGTACTTGGTGAAGCGAAACGTGCATGCTCAAAAATGGAGTGATATCGATATGCAGCCCTGCACTGTACAGAAATCGAAAAACGAGCGGGCAGCTCGGTGGTATTCCATTGAGCCCATCGTGCCTGTTTTGCGATCATTCCCCGGATCGCTGATAGACCCAGATAGGTAGGTATTATTCATGCGTCAACTCCTCCCGGAGTTCTCTACCTTCGTGTCCGTGCAACCGCATCGCTTGCGAGATGCCATTTCTCCCGCGACGTGTACAGTGTTTTGTTCATCAGGCCATATCCATTCGACAGGTGACCCGTGGAACATAAGCGATGCTAATCGATTCGAAATTATCAGTACTCAGGAAGAGAAAACACAAAGGGCAGCCCTGGTAGGATAAATGAGACATGCCTCATTGTTCGGTCGGTGAAATATATCTCGAGTGTCAATGTGAAGAATGCATTTGAAATGGCCATGGGTTATCGGTGAGAGGGGACTTGCGCACCATTTCACCAAAGTAATATCCCGACATTGAATCAAGCGAGAGGTGGAGGTTCGCCGCCGTCTGGGTACGTCCCGACTGCCTAATGGTTTCCCCAAATCACATTGGCGGCAGCACAATTAGCTTTGACTCCGCAACGGATATGAGTGTATGACGCCATAGCAAAGCTCCCCGCATTCTGTGCTGAAAGCAAGAGAAGGAAATGAACTTCGCTGAGTTGCGTTGCACGTCTGTGGCGAGGTACGTGAGGCTGGAGTGTGGGGTGAACGCAGCAAGGCCGGGGAGTTCAGCCTGTATCGTGCGTTTTTTGATCATGAAGCGTCAACTTGAGTGGGCACGAGTTTATGCTATGGCTTGATCATGGAGCTAGCAGGTAGTTAGCATGGAGCATATTTTAGCTTAGCCCGTGTATCTGCCGTGTAATGCCGCGTGGTTAGCTGGGAAAGAGCTGCAACGACGCGTCCACGAGGACCCTCGATAGTCGAAACGCGCCGATAGTGTCACGTAATGTTCTCGTGACCTGTGATCACGAGAGCGTGACATGACGCGTTAGCGTCGAGCGAAGAGGCTCGAATCGTGATAACCCCTGTGCTTTCACGGCTAGCGCTCACCCTTTTTTCTCTGACCAGGGTGTAGTTTACCGTGAATACCGCACGAATGCTGCTTTGACATATATAAATCGTTCTATCACGGAAGTCTTTCATATCAGGAATGGATAACTATCTCCGACGACCACTTAGCAGGAAGCATGGCGACCCATCGGGATTGAAACACCGTTGTATGAAATGAGCTCACTGGTAAGAGCCCTGTCACACGAGTTCATATACTGACTATATTCAATAGGACACTATACGGCGAGCAGCTCCCGTAGTATCATAATCTAATCAGAGTGGCTGTATGCATCACAGCCATGACTCATCCATAGGCTGTGAAAAAAAGCCATTCCGTGTACAATTGTTGAAACAAAACTCCATCATCGTAATCATTAAGAATAGTAACCACAACCACTCATTCACGGTCATCTCAAGCTTACACGGAAAGCAATTATGCGAAACCTCCCTACCAACAAGTTCATCATGTCTATTTTTAGACGACACTGGCATCTATTGCCAGAACTACCATCTCCTGTGTACGACAGACTCGGGAAGAAGCCTTCGCTTAGCGCATTGTATTGTATTGGACCAACATATTGTTACTAGGCCTGATGTCATGGCTAAATGGTTCGTTGCCAAACTTGAAGGTAATGAAGCACGGTACGACCTTCATCACTTACTCAATATCACATATCATTCAAGCAGAGTTCGGATACCATATCCAGTCTAAAATACTCACAAGAACTGCTAGGTAACGAAGCAATTAACCCTAGAAATGGAGTGAAGCTATATAACTACACAAAACACACACCTCCAACCCCGTCCGGCCCTTCTTTCCATTTCTTTCTTCGTTTTCTCCTTCTTATTTCTTCCCCTTTTCACCTTTCTCAAACACGCCAGTCGTGTCTCTTTACTCTTAATCTTTCTAATCATTTTAAATTTAAATCTATTCAACCTTTTTTCTTTCATTTATAACCGTGACTATAATGCAATACTCGATATTCAACCTCGTCTTCCTCGCTATCGCCCTGTCCTCGAGCTCAATCTTGCAATTGAGCGTGGATGCAAGGCCTTTGGCTTCCGGATCCAGCGCTTCCGGTACCAGTAAACAGGGATCTGCAACGCAGTCATCGTCGGCTTCGTCTGCGGTGGCTTCAAACTCTACGTCTAAGGCTTCGAACTCTTCCTCCTCTTCCAGCTCGAATTCAGGTTCGAGTTCGAAAACTATTGGAGCTGCCTATGGTTCGTCTCTCACATTGCATTCTTGGCATCATCGGGCGCTAACCTCCTATCCGGATCCTCGAATCACATGTATTGAAACTCTAGTGATCACCAACGACCCTAATGGGAATCAAATAGTAGCTATGGACATCGGTTCTGATGGCCTTTTGGTAAGTCTCTATAAAAATACAGTGAAGAGTTAAGCTAATGCGCCCGTAATTTTTAAATCTGACAGACATCCGTCAACACGATAGACGCCGGCGGACGCGGTGCCCACGGGCTCTCTGATCCTATCGGACCTGACCCGTTGTTCTCTCAAGGCGCTATTAAAGTGAATGCGGCGAATAATATGTTGGTTACTGTAAACGTGAGTTCTCATAGTTTTAAATCGATATCTGTTTATCCGAGTCGTCGTGTATACCCATCTGACGTCGACCGACATCACAGTCCGCTTCCAACACTGCTACAATGTTCAACATCGACCCTAACAATCCGTCAAAGCTTACGATGGTAGGCACACCTGTCAGCTCAGGCGGCGAATTCCCTATTTCTCTCGCTATCAATAAAAAAGGCTCTATGGTATGCGTTCTTAATAGCGGTCTTGTTAACGGCGTCAAGTAAGTCCACACCCAACTCGCTAATAATCCAATAATAATAATATTTATATTAATCATAATAACGCTCAAACTCAGCTGCTACTCCGTCGACAAAACCCTCGGACTCATCGAACTACCCAACACACTACGATCTCTTAATCTCAACCAAACCACCCCAGCCACAGGGCCTGCTGGGACGCCGAGTCACGTCATATTCAACGCTGACGAAACCAAACTCATAGCCTCAGTCAAAGGCATTCCCCCTACACCTGGCTTCCTTGCGACGTGGGACATCTCCCCTGATGGGTCGTTGTCTGATGAACCGGTGAAGAGCACGCCAGAGGGTGGGTTGCTGCCGTTTGGAATGAGTTTGATACCTGGGAGTGGGAGTGGTGTTGATGCTGTGATTGTGGCGGATGCGGGTGTGGGGTTTGATATTTTCGATTTTGGGGGTGCGAAGGGGAATGCGAGCGGGAAGGGGAATGGGAAGGGTGCGAAGGGGAATGCGAATGCGAATGCGCATGCGAACGGGAAGGAGAATGGAAAGGGGAAGGCAGCTGGTCAAGCTCAAGGACAACAGCATCATAATGTTAACGCTGTGAACATGAAAGGCCATCATAACGCGACCAGCTCGAATGCCAAAGGTGGTTCGAATTCGAATTTGAGGTCTAAAGCGCACTTGAACAGGATTTCCTCATCCTCTTCCTCCAGCTCCTCCTCCTCTTCTTCTTCAAACTCTTCCTCCCCATCAAACTCATCTTCCTCAAATTCTTCGAATTCGAATTCATCTCAAGCCACATCCACCACCACCCCCGTATCCGGCCAAGGCGCGATCTGCTGGGTCGCTTTCTCCCCTAAATCCGGCAACTTTTATATGAGCGATATTACTACTGCCCTCATTTCTGAGGTGAATGTGGGGGAGGGGTTGGAGGGGAAGGTCGTCAAGGTAAGCCTTTTCCAGAACTATGACTGTTATGCATATGCAAGTTTTAAGGAGAATACGAATGATGACTTTTTTTTTGTGTGATGTAGCAATATCAACAAGATAAAGGGTCGGCGCCTATTGATCTTGAAGTGGCGAGTGTGGGATCGAATGAGTGCGTCGAATCACTCTTCTTTAATTATTCAAGTTATGATACTAACATCTCACTGACATGCGCAGCTTCCTCTACATCCTCACCTCCAACACCACCACCATCTCCGTGCTCAACGTCAACCAAGCGGGGAACGCTAAACAACTCCAGAAATTCAATTTTGGGAGTGCGTTGGTGAAGGGAGATGCGGTTGAGAAATGTGAGTGGTTTTATATGCTCAAAAAAAAAGAGAAGAACGTTCTGATGTGTTGTAGTGGCGGTTAATTTACAGGGAATGGCTACTTTTATCAAACAATAATAGTGAATAGTAGAGAGTAGCGTCGTTGTAAATTTAAATGGGATGTATCGAGAAATACGAGTTGTATTGTATCATTATTTGAACGAGAGAACAGAACGTTGAACATTCGTGTCAGATACGATTAGGGGCTTCACGTCAATATAAAATAGGGGTACTAGTATAGTTTCCTGATTCGTCATTTTTACCCCTATCCATTCCTGCACTATTCACCGGTATTCACCATTGAAATGCTCACTAAAAGGCACTAAGCTGTTCATAACGTGTTATAACTTTATATAATATATCGATATCGTAGAAATCATAGAATGGTATACCGTATAACTAAGTAGTCATTAAACATTAGAATGGGATGGGTGGGGGTGGTAGAGTGTTCGTACAGTGGAGTGGAGTGGATGTATATGGCGTGTAAAGGCAGGGGGGGGGTAGATATATGCGCGTGTAGATGGAAGGGGCATTAGAGGCTAGTCATGGCAGGTACAAATGATGCTGCGCGATGCTTTTTCGTGTATGGGGGTATGTACGTGTATATGTACTGTATATGTGTGTATGAACATGAGTAAAGTGAAGTGAAGTGAAGTGAATATGAGATGAGTGATATGATAGCGATGCTGATGATGCGGGGTGGTATGAGATGAGATGAGATGGTGGTATGGTGGTATGATACATTGTAGCACAAACAAAAACAAGAACGAGAACGATGAAAGCAAAAAACAAGGACAAAAAAAAAATCAAAAAATCCTCAAAACCAAATCAAAAACCAATCATAAACCAAAAAAAAACGAAAAATCTAAGTTCAATCCCTCTCCCTCTCCTTCCTCGACATCACAAACGCACCACTCAACGCCGGACCCGTAGGATCCGTCATCGCCAACCTCCACTCGCCAACAAAACTATCACCACCCACAACATAACCAAAAATAAACATATACGTGTCCCTCTCGTTCTCCGTATGCGACACCCTCAACATGCCCACCAAGCCATCCCACGGCCGCACGCGTCCGTAGACTGTAACACCTCCCCAGCACCGTCTGTCAGAGGTGGTAGAGCCGGTGATGATGATGTCGCGAACGCCGGTGCAGTTCACCCCGACGCGGGTGCGGTCGTAGGCGGTGCGGCTGTCGGTGTCGGTGTCGGGTGGGTGGTTGTCGCAGAGGATGAGTGGAGCGTGGGGGTGTGGTGGGTGTAGAGTGTTGGTGGGAGCAGAAAGACGAGGTGGGGCGGAGAATGAGGGAAGAGTGGTGTATGTATTTGACGAGGATGAGGATGAGGAGGAAGAGGGAGTCATAGCAGAAGGAGCAAAGTCGAATCCAAAAGATGGAATGTCGAGGTCATCGAGCACCATCTCTTCCTCTTCTTCTTCATCGTCTTGCTCATCCCCTCGTCGTCGTCCGAAATCTTTAAGAAAATCATCCAAAGCCTTCCTAGCCTTCATCTCCCCTTTCCTCCTCTCATCTCTCCTAACTCTCTCAATCTCCAAACACCGCTCACAACACAACTCTCGATTCTCAAACGCGCGCTTCATAGCTCTCCTCCACAACTCCTTCTCACCCACTCCCCTTTTGCCGCCCTTTACTTTCCTCCTCTCGTCCTCCACATACGCCTCCACCAACTCAACCTCACCACCCCTCAACCCATGCCTCTCATGCACACTCCTCCTCTTCTTATCATACGTCTCATACACCCACATACCCTCCTTCCTCTCTCTCCCCTTCGCACTTCCACTGCTCATCAGACTCTCACAACTCCCATCAACAAGCCTCACACCCTCCGCACTCGGTTTTTCATAATTCACAAAAACGACGACTTCATCCCTTGCCTCACCCCTCCCTCCTCCTCCTCCATTACCCACACCACCCACACCACCCAACCCACTCTGACCCTCCCTTTTCACAACTCCAACCCCACCCAACCGTCCAGGAAACCACGCATTGCTCATCGAAAAATCCACTTTATCTATACTCGTACCAGGCGGGAGAGGGACGACGATGCCTGTTTGGGGGTCTGTTATAGAGTGCCCGTCTTGGCCCCATACGGTGGTTTGTACTTCTTGTGGGGGGAGTTGGGCGAGGACGGGGGCGGGGACGGCGGGTGGGAGGTGGGCGTTGGCTGCATTGGGGTTGGGTGGGTTACCGTCAACAGCAGGAGGAGGAGGGTTGGGGTTGGAGGTAGGGTGCGAGTTGATTGTGGAAGATGAGGATGGGGGTGGGCAGAGAACGGGTAGTGGTACGGGTATGACGCCGCATGCTGCGTGTTCGTCGAGTCGTAGTCGACGTGCTTTGGAAGTGTCGTGCTCTTGGTCGTGCATGAGTGCGTCTCCATCCGCGTCTTCTTCGTCTTCTTCCTCGTCGGAAGATGACGATGATGAGGACGACGAGTACATTGAATAATCTGAATCACAAGAACTCATATCGTCGTCGTCGTCGTCTTCTTCGTCGTATTGCATATCCACATCTTCCTCTTCCTCCTCCTCTTCTTCCACGATAGCCATAGAACGGTCTTTTACGACTCTCGTCCACACCTTTCCCTTCTCTTCTCCCTCTTCTCCCATTCCACCATCATCTCCTCTCCTCCCATTTTCCTGGCATCCCTCATCATGCCCCTCCCCACCCCTCTCCACACACCCACAAACCCGCCAATGCTCCCTCACATCCAAAAAACTAAACTGCATCGTCATCCCCATCGTGCGCTCGCTAAACGGCGGCGGCGGCATGCCGGGCATGGTGAATAGCGGAGGTGGGCCGGGAAAGGCTGCGTGTTGGGGTTGGAGGGCGAGGGTGAAGTTTTGTTGGCCTGGGAGCTGGAGGGAGAGGATTAGAATAATGTATAATAGATTAGAATAAGGGAAATGGAGATTGAAAGAATAAGGAAGAGTAAAGTGATAGTGAATAAATGAAATAATCAAAGATACGCACCCATATTTTACCCTCCCAAATCGCATCCATCGACCCCTCTGTAAACACCTTTCCAGGCTCAAAGATGGGTTTTGGGTCGGTGTAGTCGATACAAAGACGATGGCGGTGCCATGTTGTATCCCACCATTGGGATTCTTGAAAGTCTTGGTCTTCCTCTGGCTTCGATGTTGTTGACGTCGTCGTCGTCGTCGTTGATGGACCCGCTGCTGCTGCTGCTGCCGCTGTTGTTGATGGTGGCGCAGGAGCAGCAGGAGAAGGAGATGGAACAGGAACAGAAGGAGCAGGGGGAGGAGCAGCAGCGTCCTTGTTCACTCTAACAACCCCACCCTTTTCCCAATCCCATTTCGCCCACATCGGCACCCTCGCAGCCTTGACCTCATTCAACCTCTCATAATCCCTCACCGTAGGCTGCGGTTCACCCTGCCCCTCCGGCGCCGTATGCGGTACATGCGGGGGTGCGCGAATCAAAAACAGTTCTCTGCGCGCTACAAAGAGGAGTTTGGCGGGGATGCTGGCAAGGGGCGGGGTGAGCTCGATGGAGGCGTTGAAGATGGAGAAGGTGGGTGCGCGGGAGGGGGGGAGGTAGTGGGGGTAGAGGAGGCGAGATT